>APFE030939984.1:60136-77103 GCA_000404065.3 Pinus taeda
AATACCCCAAGATAATACACTTACGACTTCTAGCACCAAGTTTGTTTCTATGTACCTTTGGTATCAAAGCATAACAGGTGGAATAAAAAATCCTGAGATGTTTTACCGAAGGAACATGTCCATACCATAATTCATAAGGAGTATTGTTTCTTATAGCACTAGATGGACATCTATTCTTTATATATGCAGCACATAGAACAACATCAACCCAAAACATTATCTTTACATTTTTGAAAAAAACCATGGATCGTACCATATTCAAGATTGTTCTATTCATTCTTTCAGCTACACCATTTTGTTGGGGGTTATAAGGCACAGTTGTTTGATGTTTAATCCCATGTTGGCGAAGATAGTGTTCAAATTCATTTGATGTATATTCTTTTCCATTATCAGTGCGAATAGACCCAATATGAGATTGTGCATCATTTTCAATCCATTTATGAAAATTCTTGAATGTTAGGAAGGCATCAGATTTGTTCTTCAATAAATAAACCCAACACATTCTGGTGTAGTCATCAATAAATGTCATGATATATTTATTTCCATTTGCAGAAGAAACAGGCATTGGACCACATAAATCTGAATGAATAAGTTCAAGCTTCCTATGTGCTCTTGAATGTGAGTCATGAAATGACTGTTTTCTATGCTTTCCTAGAATGCAAGCATCACATTGCTTAAGTTTTCTAGGAATTGTAGGCAAACCAGCACACCATTTTTCTTCAATAAACGGAGACTGTCATAGTTCAAATGTCCAAATCTAGCATGCCATAATAAACTTGATGGAAGTGTACCTTCTTCATGATGAGAATTGTATGAGAAATGTTGTGCATGAGCAGATGTTCTTTGCAGCCTGAGAAGCCTTTCTTCTTCTATTCCCCTCATGATAAGTGAGTGGTCAGATGCTTTTCTTACCTCAAGCTTGCCATCAAACATATGAATGGAGTGACCTTTCTGGCGGATGTGGACCAAGGACAGCAAGTTTCTCTTGAGCTGTGGGAGGTATAAAACATGATCAAGAAGAAAGTCTGGGAGACCAGGCAGTTTAAGCCTGATTGTGCCAAGCCCTGATGGCTTGATTTTTGACTGATCTGCAAAGTAAACTACTCCATCAACATTGTCAGTGAAATCTTCCAAAAAGTCTTTTCTATGAGTCATGTGACAGGTTGCTCCTGAATCAAGCAGCCAGTCATTTTTCCAGGAAGCAAGTGAAGTGTTAAACAAATCTTCATTTACTCCAATGTTACATTGTGCCTCAATATAGTGAGAGGATTCAGGTGCTTTACCTTTGTCTGTATCATCAGTTTTACCTTTCTGTTGGTTTCTTCTCTGCTCAATTTTGTCCCATGGTAGCTTGCATGTAGAGGCATCATGTGATCCATTTCTTTTGTAGCGAATACAATGTGAATCTGCCTTTTCTCCTTGAGGATGTCTGCCCCCCTGCCTCTGAAGTATCTTCCTCTTCCTCTTCGTCCACCTCTTCCTCTTATAGAATCTTGAGCAGGATATTTTTCTTTATTAGCCATGCATACAGTCTCTTCAGAAGATTCAGGGACTGTCTTCTTTCCAAAGGTTTTTTCTCTTTCAGCAAACTTTTTCACAATAGAGTCAAAGGTTATATCCTTGAGATTTCCATTTGCTTGCAAAGACTCAAGATAATTGGAGTATGTAGGATACAATGCCTTGAGAAAAGCAATAAGAGATATATCTAGCTCAACTTTAGTGGATTTGATATCATGCACTATAGATTTTATCTCAGATGCAAGAGCAAGAGGATCATTATTTTGCAGTTCAAGAGTGAAGAGTTTAATCATAAGTTGGACGAATTCAAGTGCAGAATGTGAGTCATAAAGCTCTTTCAGCTTTTGTAAAGCTTCAAAGGCAGTTGAACATGTTGAAATGTGACGACTCACCTCTTTATTTACAGACGCTGCGATTAATGCATACGCTTTGTTGTTCTTTTTTTCCTAGATGGCGAGCTCTTTGTCTGATGTAGGCTTTTCTGGGTCACTGTCTCCTTCTCCGACACACATTCCTTTCCATAGCTCATTGAATATGAGGGTGTGTTGTACCATCCGGGACCAGTCAGGATAGTTCTCCTTGCCAGTGAGAACTATTCCTATCATAGAGATGATTGAATGCATTCTGTAAAAATTACTTCTGCTAATATAAAAAAACTTTTGTTGATATATTAATACTTCTGATGGCAAAAAAAATTTCTCTTATGAAAAAAAAATTCTTCTGCTGCATATAGTCAAATTTTTTGCTGCTACCTTCGGCATCTAAAAGTATAATGGTCTTCAATCAAACAGTGTTTAAAACAATGACATATCAAAACTGCGCTATGCATATATCAATCATCCTTTAAAATATCAGCTTACATCACCATGTGCATTTCTTCAAACAACAGTTAGAGACATTCTGAGACAGCGTTTCATATATATATTGCAATGAAGATCATGTGCGTTTCTAAAGCATTACAATCAATTTTGAAAACTGCGTATGTACATATGGATGGCACTTGTATTCAAAAACGTATTCATGGGAAAGATCACAACTGATACTGCCAACCCTTCAAACACAATGGCATACATATGCTAACACTTGTTGAAGCGATTGTTGTGCATCCACCCATGTTCCTGCGGTCCAAAACAGGTCCATTTTGGAGGCATGCAGAAAAAAAACACAGTCATTGTCGGATGCATACTCAGCGCAGAGGCCACCTCCAGATTCCCTAGTCCGTCGTTGCAAACTGCTAAGGGTCGATGCTCAGGCAGGCAAGATTCCACCTCCCGTCAAAGAGTTGTCGCACTCATTTATTGTACAGAGCACGCTGGAGCCCCTTGTTACCCCTTCAAACGAAGCAGCCACGTAGCTCTTGCCTCATGGGGACGAAACCATAAGACGAAAACAAGAAACTAATGCAACGAACGACATAGTGCATTACAGGAAATTGGACGGCGATCAATGATAATTGACTAGTCTGTAAGTAGCACCGGATTGTACATGCTACAGCAATCTATTATTCGATTTGAAATGCACAGCGAAGTGGAGGGAGGTCAGAGCAATTTGAATGACTCGCAGACCAAAAGGAGAATCAAACGAAAACGAAGAGTTTTGTTGAGTAACGCGCAAGCGGAATTGGGAGACTACGTTACCATACCATACGTTAGCTCCGTTTCAATTCCAAATTTGCACTAATACCTCTGATACCATACGTTACCATACGTTAGCTCCATTTCAATTCCAAATATGCACTAATAACATACGTTACCAAGCGTTTCAATTCAAATACAGCACTGGCGCTACTGCTATCAGCGCAACTCCTCCAACTGAGCCAGCGATATACTGGTAGTCTTCAGAAAAAGAGTCTTCAGGAAGCGTGTGTTTCATTCAGGTATGCAGCTTCAGGTGTGGGATAGAGGATCAGAAGGCAGGCAGGACAGGAGTTACAAAGCAAGGTTAAAAATAGAACCTGGGACCTGTGCTCTAATACCATGTCATGCCAGGAGTAACTCCAGAAAAACTAATGCGTTTATTCAATTGACCAGCTATCTAATATATACATGAATGTGATTGTTCAGTTCATCTTCTCGATGACTGTTCACATTCAGTTCCCCAATCACTGAGGATTAGGTGTCAACAAGCTTAATATCATATCGCATCTGCAGGAGAATTGGCCATCGGCCATTGGAAATGTCATGAGCTTGACTTATAAAAGACTTCCAGAAGCCGTGATTGCCGATTGAGATAATGTTGTGGAGGAGCAGACCCTGCAGTTATAGATGCAGGTGTAATGACTTTGAAGTCCGCCCTTAAGCGTTTCGGTTGGGTTTTTCCATATATTCCTGTGTATTTCAATATTTGTATTGCCCGGGGTTTTTTAGGCCAAAAGCTTATAATAACGGTTCCTATGGTTCAGTGGGCCTGAAAGATGGCAATTGTGATTGTGATGGTGACGTGGTAGGTGAGGCCTCCTTATTGGTACAACCTCTCCATAAACAATAAATTCATGTTTATGAACGTTATTAAAGAAAAAAAGGGACCTATATGATACTGTTTAATAAGCATCATTTCCTGTGTAATTCAGACTACTCTTCTGAATTAATGTGTCTGTGAAGCATCGGTTAATTCGAATAGGAAAAGGAAACTACATCGACCAGGGAGGGAAGCCAAAGGATCAAGCGAGCGCAGAGGAAACTACAGCGACTGAGGAGGAAGCTGAAGAGCCAACAAAAAGAGGAAATTGATGGTTAGAGGCATCAGGAAGATAAAAAAGCAGAGAACAAGGAAAGTTGAATGTTGTTGTTGAAAAAAAATAAAAGAAACAGAGGCAGCCATAGGTCCAGCAGGACAGAAAAGGGTCGAAGGTCCTACAAGACAGGAGGCATTCGAAGGAAGAGCATCTCTGCTGATCGTGTTACCCTGTGAAAGAATCAGACTTGTGATGAATTAATCAGGTACACAATGCAGTTTGTAGAACAATTTTGTGATGTAATAAATAAAGTTTTATCTAACATTATTTAAAGGGAGAAGTAGCCAGCAGAGAAGCAGTCATGCTAAAGCATTTAATGTGATAGTGAAAACAGATGCTTGAACAAAAAGTTGGTTCTTGTGAAGAGCTTAGTGCAGCTAATAGTAGACTCACTAACGTTGTGTGGAGACATTATCAGAGATCATGATAGCTATTACAAACTCTGTGTGGACAGTATGAAGAGTTGTAAAGACTCCTTCATAAGAAGATTGGTTTCCACTGATGTTGTAGCATGGAGACTACAATGAAGCTGTAAACAGACAAAACTTAGTAAAGAAGAGTTCTGAGAGTAGAACATTACTATCAAACATGCCTTGACAATATTAGGTCGGATCCCTTAAGGCTGGTGCCTCAGAAGTTGGAAGAATTGGTGTCCTTGGGGTTGGTGCCTTAGAAACTGGAAGGATTGGTGTCTTTGAGGTTGGTGCCTTAGAAGTAGGAAGGATTGGTATCCTTGGGACTAGTGCCTCAGGCACTGGAAGGATTGGAGTCCTTGGGAGTTGGTGCTCCTAAGTCCAAGATTGTTGCCTTGGAAAAATAGAGTTGGTGCTCTGGAGGTTGGAGCCTCACAATAGTCCAAGTTGGTGCTTGGCAACTGATCGCAACCATTTATATACTGTATCTATTTTATTGCAAATATTATATTAGTAAAAGCATTGATACTTGTTGTTCATCTTGTGTTCTGAATATAAATGTTTTAACTGGTAAAATAATAGTTGAAAAAGAAATACTGATTTGGTTGTGGTTGGTTCAGAAAGTGATTGGTTGATACAGATGTATTTGATGATTGAATTACAGTTATGATGTTTTTGATGGATCCAGTCTGAAAAATTTATGAAATGTGGTCCTCGGAGGAAGAAAGAAGGTTGCAGCATTTTATAGGTCACAACCTACGTACTAATAAACATATTGGCTAATACAAGAGTTAGGGGGTTGTAGCTCCCTTCCAGTAGAAGCTAGAGAATGAGAGAAGGTTGTAACCTTTTGCAGATAGAAGCCTACATACTGGTATAAGTCTGCACCAGTACAAAATTGTAAACAGATTTTCTTATTATTAAAAGAAGACAGAGACAACAATAGTAGGTGGCTTTCACCCACATTGGGTTTCCACCATATATTTTGGTGTTCATGTGTGTTGCTTATGTGTGATGCTTTATTCTACTTTTACTGCACTATCTAATAAATCTCTGATATACTGGTTAAAGTTCAATGCATGATAAATTGGTTAAATCAAAAGTTCTATGCATATACGTTGGTTGCTTTAAGTACAGTTGCGTATACACGCTAGTTCACTTAGCTGAAGTAGCGTATACAAATCTATTTGGAAAATTAAATTATTGATCTGATAATACTAATTCACTCCCCCTCTCTATATTATTTCCAACAGTGGATGAGGTCATCATGGCCTTCTTACCCATTTTCACTCGAGGCAAGCCTCCTACTGTCATGTATGATTATTCCCAGTTCATTGCAGACAGAATGCATGAACAGTTCACTAGATTGCCCACTGAAAGACTTTTCAAATACTCTTCAGTGTTGTTTCATATGTTCTTGTATTACCAAATAGATAAGTTCCCTTTGAGGATCCAGAAATTGGACACCAAGGGAAAGGAGAGATCAGTCATCTACTGGACACCCTTGGTCCACAAGTTTTCCACTTCATTCACCTACAAAGACTTTATTGACTCTTTTGTATACCTAGTTATGAACATGCTAACTTCTAAGACTCAACCTAGAATCAACCCAGAGATTAAAAGAGTATTGCAATTAGCCAAGAACATCAAAGTGGGAGATTGGTACTTGTACCAAAACCACACAAAGATTAGGATTTATGGTTGTGAGCTAGCCCCCTACAAGTTGCCCAAATACCTCCCTATGAGGGTATTTTCTCTTGAGTACTTCAGGCAAATCATCAACTCTGATGAGATCAACTTCCTAGCCTATAGGAAGAAAACCCAGTTCAAAGTGAAGAACCAAATGGGCCCATTTATTTGCAACAACAAAGAAGCTAGACCAGAGGTGGACAGGTTATTTCAACTAATGAAATTCAAAAATAGTTTCATCTGGCACTATGACCCTCGTGGGGTCATAAACAAGCTCAGACTCAAGGTCAATTTGGCAGCCTACATACACCACCCAAGGCCTGACATTGAACAAATTGCTAACCAGGATGAGTGGGTGGAGAACACCTTGATTGACATGGACAGCACTGTTGTGGATATAGAGAATACACTTATTGATTTGGAGAGATAATTTGATCATAACTCTTTCCTGTAGGTTCCAAAACAAGGAGGACAAATGAACATTCCTCCTATCATACAGACCCCAGTAAATGAGGAAAAGAATCATAAGAGGAGCATGGATGATGCATCTAGCTCTGCCATGGAGACTACTGATGAGCTGATGGAGCCAAACAAGAGGCCCAAATTGAATCTTATCCTTAAACAGGAGGATAACATTGCATCAGAAGAAATAATTGACACTGAGGCAATGAGACAGAAAGGTAAAGAAGTAGCTACATTAGAGGAGACACAACATACCTAAACATCCAACACATAGTTGGTAGATAGATAGTCGGGTATGGAGATGTCTTCTTATGTCAGGCCGGTTGACAAGGAAAAAGACATTAAAGACAGATTCAAAGAAATCAAAATGAGGAATGAGAGACTAAAGGAAGAGACATATGCTCAATGTCTCAAGCTCACACCACCAAACCAAACCAGACTGATGTCATCCTTTGACATCAAAGAAGGGAAAATGCAGGTCTCATTCTTGCAGCCCACTGTATAGCAACTGAAGACCTCAGCAAACTACAAGAAAACCAATTTTGAGGTCTTGGCCAGGGATGTTCATCTCATTGATCAAATAAAATTTCACAAGCAAGCTGGAGAAATGATCTACTCCACCCTCACAACAAAGGCCATGGTTACTTACAAGTGACAAGATTCATTAGACAATATGACAACTCAATTCAAGCTAGAGAGAGCCTCTTCACAGGCCAAAGACACTAGGATAAAGTCCTTGGAGGACTTGGTTATTGAACTGGGCCATGACCCAAGTGATGTAAAGGCTACAGAGAAACTGATCAAGAAGAATAATGAGGACATAGTAGCCCTCAAGAAACAACTCAAGTTGCCTCACTTGCAGCATCCACAGGCAAAAGAAGTCCTAGAAATCCAGACCAATCATGAGGAGATGATGGAATTGGTGCCGCAATTGAATGACCAGTTAAAGGAGATGGAGAAGGAGTTGGATACCCTAATCCAACTTAAACAAGCTAGCATTTATAATGCTCCTACAACTATCATTCCAATAGTGACCACAACTATACCTTCTACTTTGGCAGCAACATTAGCTCCCACTGCTCCAATGGCCACTACACTTCCAACATCTGCACAGAATACATCAACAACAGGATCAACAATGACAGCCTCAACAAGTGAGGAAGTAAACATGTTGGTCAAAGCAATGGAAGAAATTTCCATTTAGACCAATGAGATGAACAAATTGAAAGAAAAATTCTGCAGCCTTTAGACAGATTGCAAACTTTCCTAGATCATGCATAAAGAAGAACAACAAAAGGATGCAAGAATGAATGAGAGAATAAAGAGCCTGGAGAAATAACTGACCTTGACTGAACCAATAGGAAAGGCTAAAGAGAAACTATGGGCCAATATCATTAACTCTGTTAATGATATTTGGCCATCCATCCAGGTCATATTTGAGCAGATAGATTTAATAAAGCAGGCTACAAAATCCATTGAAAGGGTTAAAACAGAACTTGGAGATGTGCCAAAGGAAGCAGCAAGTTTCATCCACTTTCTCAACTCCAAGAATAAATATGAACTGTAGGAGCTTGAGATACCTAATAGGACAAGTACAATTTTGAAAGTCAGGAGAGTCCTCAGCAAGAGGAATTTGATGTTGAATTTAGAATATAAGTGTCAGAACATGCAGCTACCCGTTGACAAGTAAATGGCTAAGTTTTAGTTGTTGAAGGAAAAGGGATTACCTAATCCCTTAGTTATAAATGAAAAGTTAATGACACAGGCAGATTACAACAAGAAGATGAGGGAAGTGGCCAAAGAATAGGTGATCACTTAATCTATGAAGGGCATGCCAACAGGAAAAGTCTTGTACCAAACTTTTGAAAAATTGTTTTACCTCCAGCATGAGGTAAAACACCTGTTTATTAATAAGCCCACTTTTACCAAATATATAGAGTCAGATGAGATATACAGAAAAATGATCAATATCCAATTACCAGATGAAGAAAGATGGGAAACACTCAATGATTTACTGTAGTAAAAGGACACTAAATTATAAATCTACAGTAAAAAGTGAAACAACAAGGTAAAAGGATATTGATAGGTAAGCAGGGTTAAAGTGTATCAAATGAAAGAGTATCAGGTGAAAGGTTAAAGTTAAATAGAACATCCAGCGTAAAGACAAAATAGCCAGCAGCATAAAGGGCAAATGATCAAAGAGCAAAGCCAGCATAACCTTAATAACGGGGACAACAAGCAACAGTTCAATAGATGTCTCTATCTTCTTGTAAGAAGATATTCCCTTTTTCCTAGATTAGTTCTGAAAGTAGTTTCAGATATTTTGTAATTCCTTTTGTATAAATACTTCAAAATTCGAAGTGTTAGGTGGGATTATTTTACATTTGTAGAGTTATTTTAATCTTGATCCTAAGGGTGATTGTACCATTTTCAAGTCAACAGACTGGAGCAAGTAATAAAAGCATTTCGCTATAGGATTCATGACATGAGCCATTTGCAGTGAAGTACTTTCATTGTGTGATTTTGTTACATTTCTTATGTGTTTTCATAATCTTAAATGTGTTCTAAAATCAAAATGAATTAACTGGAAATATCACTCAGAATTTGTTTAATTACACTCTGCTTTGCACAGTTAGTCATTCACATGTTTTCCTCTGATACCCAGATTTGAGAACCCTTAATTACTCTCCCATCCCCGTTGACTTCTTTCATTCCTCCCAAAGTCCGACCTAGGGAACCCTTAATTGCTCCTTGGATCTGATTTGAATCTATTTACTATTTAGCCTTTGAGATCTGCAGTAACTCATCTATCTTGCCCTATAGACACTTTTTTAGAACTCAGTCCAATCTTTTTTATCTAACATTCGACTCCATATTCCAATGGTAGAAACCAAACCTATGTTCATCTAAGTAAAGTGATCCCACCACCAAATTTCAAAACAAAACCCCAAGTGCAAGCAATAACTAGCCTAAAATCATCTTAACTAAAACAAAGTTAAATTATAAAGAGAGAGCCCTCTCTGAGCATCAGGAAGGCTGGGTCTTGATCTCCAAAAGTGGTTTGTGGTTACCTTTGATTTTTCTTTATTCATTAACTTCAAAAGAAATATCAGAGTGATAACAAAAGGTAAGACCTTTCATTACGCATGCTTGATTTTGATCATAGCCTTGTTGGCATGGAAGGAGCTGGAGGATATGCAATTTCCTCTAGTAGAAGAAAACATTTATGAAGTCGTGCGGTATGCATCACTTTGGTATACCAAGGAGACATCGTGAGCAGAGGAGAATAGAATATTCTTTGTCTTGTATCACATGGATTTACACATGGTGGTAAATCAGTACCCTAGACTGTCACCAAGCTTGTACCAACAATATAAGTCTGTTGTGAAGTTCATAGAACCCTTTCATAGGATCTACATACAAGCTCGAAAGGATATAATGAAGACATGGAATCCTCTACCATACTTAGTCACCGAAGATGATCTAATGACATTAATACAGCAGTGGCCCATAGAATGGATGGCTGCGATGGAGAAAGATGCAGGAGATAGTGAAACAGAGGAAGAAACTTCATAACATGGGGAACCAAGTGGAAAAGATAAAGATAAGGATGAACATGAGAAAGAACCAAACTAGGAGCTTGATGAACAGGAGACTAGGGAGCAGACAGAGATAGAAAAAGGAAAGAGGAAGATGCAGATCAAAACTTCATCAAGGAGTAGAAAGAAGCAGAAAGAAAATAAATCAAAGAGTGCAATGCCACTGGTCCTTACTGATGGGGACCTAGATGAAATTGGGGAGAAAGTACAAGAAGGCACAGTAGAGTCATGGAGAAAAATAGAGGATCACTACAGTGCACTCCTTATAGGTGTTGAGTAGAGTATTGCAAAATTGAAAATATTGGCGCAAACATTCAGACATCCAATGAAGATAGGTCAAAGACTCCATCCAGAAAGACTAATAGAGACAACATTTAGGATGAGGATAATGCAGATACGTATCAAAGCTCTGCAGTTCGACTTCGTCGAAGTCAAGTAGCAGGAAAAATATTAGGATCATTACAATATGAACATGGTAGCGCTACCCATCTAATATTACATGAACTATACCAAGGCATCGCAAATGAGCTGAAGGAGTGTGAACAACACACTTCATAATTAAATATTCACGTAGAACAAGAGCATGTTGCGCTGAAGAAATAGCTCGACCAGGCCATCAAGGATAAGGATCAAGCAGAGCTACAACATCATAGGTTGAAAGGGGTGGTCGAAACCACTTGCAGGGAATTTTGAGACATGGATGTCTGCAAGGAGGAACCAGTCGAAGATAAAGTCACGAATCTCGGCCTTGCAGTCAAGGAATCAAAGAAGAATATCGTGGATGTGCAATTTGAATATGACGTAAATATCAGTGAGATGCAACTGAAGTTGCAACCAACCACACCACAAGAAGTATGCGAACATAGGGAGATTGACCTAAATACTATAGTGATATGCACCTCCGAGATAGTGGAAAAGTGTGGAAAATTATTGGACGAGATCGTGCAGATTTGGACTTCGCTGCAAGAAGATATGAACATACAAAAGATAGAAGACGACATCCAGCAGAAGCCGAAGCAGCTAAAGGATATTCAAGCAACTGCAAAGACCTTACCAGTCTCATAGAAACTCGCCAGAATCAGTGAAGCCAAGGCACTTTAGAAATGTAGAAATTCCCACTATAGATCAACAGATTATGCAATAGACTAAAGCAAAATACAAGATCTACTTCTACAACAAACTTTGCGGAAGCTTAATCGATCATGAGAAAGATCAAATAGAACACATATAACTGAGAATGAGAAAGCAATCACACATGAAATACAGAAGAATACTCTGGGGAAAGCCTCAGCTAAAAACCCCGATCTCTGTATTATCATACAAGTGAAAATATGTTTGGATTACACAAAGAATTAGCTCACAAGCTATCCTGCTCTCAGTACAATCCCTCTTCTACTTATATACAGTCAAAGGCTTCCCACAAACCTTCTCCTCTACCCTCCAAGCCTCCTATTTCCTTGCGCAGTTTTCCTTGGGGCCCAATGCTACCACTTGTGTGAATTGGCCTCATCACACACTCATCAAACCCAAAAGTAACTGCGCAATCTCCAAGGAATGAATTCCTTCTGCATGCAAGAGATATCCTCCATGGAATATTCCTACAACTGATAGTACATTGTCCCATCATCTGATCTCAAATGGGTCTCAATTTGAACTGACATGCATGAGTTATTTATGAGAGAATATTCAATTATCTGAAGTGCAGTAGTTACATGCATGCATGCATTAACTAACTAAACTCATAATTAGTTCAACAAACTATTTGAACTAATCTAACTAGACTTAACTCAGTTAATTGAGCTAACTGATTACAACTCAAAGTACTACTCATCCTAGTCTCCTTTAATCAAGGGATAACTTCCTCAATCAATGGAGAAACTGTTGCATGTCTACACATAGACTTCATGTTTGATTTTCTACAACTAATTAACTCAAGATGAATTAATTAATTATTTTACAAACAACTGCTAAGATCAAATTCAAATTTTACTTCTTAATTTTAGTTCAAGGACTAACTAAAATTGGAATCTATCCCGAAATACTATTTATAGCAATGCTATTTTTAGCACTTCCATTTTTCATTCCTTGTTGCTATGTCCAACACTAGTAGCCGAACTGCTATTTTTAGCACTTCTATTTTTAGCATTTCTTGTTTCTATTTTCAACAAGAAATAGATCAAAGAACTCATAAGGGAAGAGCAAATTTTGATGGAGAGAACTCAACCATGGCAGAATGAGGCTCTCCAACAATTGCAGGAAATGGATGGGAAGCTCCAAGAGCTTCGATGAAAATAAGGAGTGTTGCAGAAGACTGCATGACCAGTGACAGAGGCACTACTGGAAGAAGTGTGCAGGGAAGAAAAGCAGGCAGCTGAGATAGTACAACAGTACAACGTCACCTACAACAACATCATAGAAAAGATTCAAGGCAAAGCAATTGTGTGACTCGAAACGAGTCACATGTGGTTGTTGGGGGCATGTTGGGCGCCACCCAACTTGGCCCAAGTTTTGGTCAAAACTCCGCATTTTTGGGAAGCAGAGTTCACGGGTACTCTAGAGCTATGTACCAGACGATGTTTTAGGGGCTTTAGGGTGGGTCAAAGTCCCTTCTTTTTGTAATGGGTTTGGGAAATAGTTTATTGTTTTTAGGAGACCCATGGTATTTGGACCATGGTATTTTGATGTACCTGTTGAAGTAATTAGTATATATATATATTATCTATATATATATATATATATATATATAATATATATATATTATATAATATATATATATATATATATATATATCTATGAGAAAATATGTAAGTTGAAGTAAGGAATGGATAGTAATGATAGAAGCATAAGAAAATATCTTTGTAATCTGGTGTGGGCTTGAAGGATAGGCTCTACAGCTGAGTGCATAGAGGCCTAAAGTCTGCAATTGAGTGCGTCAGCACCTGCAGCTCGGTGTGCAGGTCAAGGATTTATTTGTTGTTTCAAAATAATTAATATAAGAAGTACATTTTCTATGGGCATAACTTGTGTATTACTATTGTGTATCTTTTGCTTTATGTTCAGTATTTTGGTTATATTTTACTTCTGTGCAATATTTTTTATGGTTGTTAATTGGTTAAGTAGATAATCCAACCCTGTGAAGTAATCTATGTATGTTAAGGGTAAAACAACATAAAAACACCACATCACATCTTCCCTCAAGGATGCAGAAACTTGGTTCTGCAACCTCCCATAATCGCTTTGGGTGAGACTATGATCTACTTGTAGGTCATTGCCAAGAGGGCCAGTGATTGCGGGTTTTGTTGGTGCATAGTAAACTCTAAACCTAGATCAGCCGAAACCTAAAGCCAACACTCCAACAATAAGAATGACAATGACTTTTCCACCCCTTAGAATAGATCACAGAGGTTCACCCTTATGCACAATGAAGATCTACTCAGTTCTAGGATTATAATCTCACTCTAAGGTGATTCCTAGCAATATTTCAAGGCAAGTACTACATGAATCCATAACACACATTGTCTCCACTTGTTAAGAACTATAGGAATACAGAGCGCATAATTTCTCCACTTTCTAAGCACTACAAGAATCCACAGTACACAATGTCTCTCCCTACTAATCACTACAGGAATCTAAAGCACACATTGTCTCAACCTACTAAGCACTATAGGAATCCAGATCACATAGTTTCTCTAGCTACTAAGTGGTTAGTGGCCTTCCAACAAGCACCCCAGTGATTTTATTTCCCTTCAAGCAACTATAAGTGTTTCGCAGCCCCAAGGAAAGCACTTAGATGTTCCCATTTGAGACAACTAGCACTATTGAATCGAATTCTCCATTGATACTTCATTGGTCCATCAAAGAACCAATACACATCAATGGTGATACACCAAAAATCATAGGGAACATCATCTTGTCTTCTCTTCCCTTCATGACATGCTCCTCTATGTGCTCTCACATTCACTACACCTTTCCTTCTCTTCTGTGCTCCATCTCGTGTTTTTTGTCTACATATTTGTGCATACTCCCTCCCTTATTTCTCTTCCCATCGATCTCTATTGCTATCGACCCATCATCTACCTTTACATGTTGACCACATCAACACATCTTACAAGGACATAGGTGGCATGGGGTCAGTTATTTCCCTCTAGAAACCCATACTCCACCTCCCTATCTATTAAGAAAACCATTAAATTTCAGGCAAGAACTTTGGTAGCCTGAATAAATGAAGTAGCCCGAGTTTAATCATTTCCCAAGCAGCTCTTCTTCCTCATTCTTTGAAACTATGTCCACTCCTTCAGCCTAGCCATTATTTACATGTCCACATTATTTACATGAATTAATATACACAATGACATTTACAAGTGGGCTAGAAAAAAGGGTTGTCACACCATGGGGGGACATATTTGGCCCCATGCGATAATTCTCTAGGAGTAAGATCCCCCACCCTCATGAATTCTTAACTCTCGATAAGTCATAAATTAATGGTATATTTGGCTTACTCTTTGTTGGATATACTATAGAGTTATAATGGAATACGCTAGATTTGATAGGTTTGATATTATGCCTTACCCACGTTACTCCAATAGGTTACCGCTGATCACCATGGTTAAGAAAAATAATAATAAAATAAAATAAAATAAATATAAACATAAATAAATATTCAATAACTTTGAAACTATACAATTTATAACACATCAAATCTATTTTAAAGTTAGGTAATTTTTTTTTAAACTAAGTGGGATCACCTGTAATGGATTTAAACAATGACTGATTACCAGCCTAGATCCATCTTAACTCTAGATCTATCAGGCACCAAGAGGGATCAAATCTCTTGAGGCGCAAACGTCTTTTTTGAGTGTGAAGCTTGAGGAATGGTTTGCACCTCGATATACTTCATCCCCCTCGATGCTTGATAGATCTAGAGTTAAGATGGATCTAAGATGGTTTAATTATTAATTTTTATTTTATTTTATTTTATTTTTATGTAATTTGATTGAGTCAAAATGTTTACAAAACATAACATGCATAACCTTACAACATCTCTTCCATATTTGGCTCAAGAGTGTTTCTGGACACGATAAAAAGTGTCTTAACAATGCACCCATTCATCATCAATCCAAAATCTTATAGATTAAATCAAGTATAATTTATGAAAAACATTAAAATTTAAATGGAAAAACAAGAGTAAATAAATATAAATAGATTTATATTCACAAGAATATTCAATGAAAAATAAAAACATTTAGTATAGTTGTAGAGTTAAAGTAGATAATTGTTGATGAGAAGAATATGGCATAAACCCAACTTGGAGGTGTGAAGGTAAATTAACATGTAATAACTCCTAAATCACATATATCAATATTATTTTCATTTATTAGTTAGGGCTAATATGGACACAAAAGAATAAGTGAATTTGGTATAATTATTATTACTAAGAAAATTAACGAGTATAGATAAATATCAAATTATGATAATTATCAAAACATTTATTTATAATACATTTCATATTTCATATTGCTTAACATTTAAAAAATAATAATATATATATATAATAGTTAAATATATTTAAAATATTATTTAATTAGTTTATAAAGGTGAGATTACTCACCACTTATCTCATAGAAATTCTTACTCTAAATAGTTTTGGTTTTTTAAAACTACTATTGAACAATACCATGGTTTATTCAATACACATGTCCATATAAACATGTGTTTTTTTATATGACAACCCTTTTGTAATTAATTACTTGGAGATAAATTAAAATTAAAAAAACTCATAAACTAATTTGGAAATAAATTTTAATTTTAATCTTGTATATATTATTAATGAATTTCCATGGAAGATTAAATCCCTATCAGCCATCCAAAAATAAATTTTGAATAAAATGTAAATTAAAATTGTAAAAAACTTAATATGAAATATACATTTTTTATCAACTAAATAATAAATAAATTATATATTATATATTGATTTTATTTTATTTTATTTCAATAAATAAAGTGTGACCTTAAATATCAAAATGAGAGGGTGTCTCTATATCTAAATTTATTACCCAATACTAAGGAGAGACCATTTATTTATTCAAATGAAATGTTCCAAATGTCATCTGAAAGGGTGTAGATTTTATTTTACATAGAAGTTGATGGCAAGTGGAGATTAAAAAAACTTGAAAAATCTTAATTAAGAGTATGAGAATGCGGTAGTTGGGAGACAACAATGAATGAGTTGTTGAATATGAGATGTGTTTGTTGGGATACAATAATAATGAATAAGGAGTTGTTAAGGATACAATAACGAGTTCATTGTTGAATATGAGATGTGTTTGTTGGGATACAATAATAATGAATAAGGAGTAGTTGAATATTGTATTGGGATACAATAACGAGTTTATTTTAATAGTATAATTGGTATATTTTTAAGTGGAGTAGTGACGGATAAAATAATTTAAAACATATTTTAATTATAATGGTTTTTCTAAGTGAGGTCTTGAATTTTATTTAAAATTTAGTTGGAAAATTTAAAAAGTATAGTTTAATTATTTAATGGTTTTT
>APFE030939989.1:0-20130 GCA_000404065.3 Pinus taeda
GTAATAATTCCTGTTTTCACATTTACCTAGCATGGTAACTTATAAAATTATTCATATAACTGTTTGGTCATTACATCTCCTCCCCCTGAGATTGGACACCGTCTCGGTGTCTTACAGTTATGAACAGGTCTGGATATGTTTTCTTCATCAATTCCTGGTCTTCCCAAGTGGCCTCCTCGGGCCCAAAATGCCGCCATTGTACCTTAACTTGGGTAATAACTCGTTTCCGCAGCTGCACTTCTCTCTGGTCGAGAATTCTCAGCGATTCGACCAGCACTTCTCCTTCCGGTTCGACCTGCATTACACAAATTTTGAATTAGTTTTTCCTTCCAAATAGGATTCTTGCTGAATCTTTATCATAACAATAACCCCACCTGTATATCCTGCCATCGGATTACATGCTTAGCGTCATACACATACTTCTTTAGGACTGAAACATGGAATACGTTATGGACCCGGATGTGACTTGGCAAGGCCAGCTGGTAAGCCACCGGTCCAACCCTGGCTAGTATCTGAAATAGTCCACAATATCTGGGTGCCAATTTAGCGCAACCAGCCCACTGCAAGGTACTTCTTTTGGCCTGAATTCGAATATACACATGATCCCCAACCTGATACTCCTTAAATCTCCTTTTCCGATCAGCGAAATTCTTTTGTCTATCCTAAGCCGCCTTCAGATTAACACGTACTCTCTTTACCATGTCCTCCATTTCTTTAAGCATGTCGGGTCCTAGACTTAATTTATCCTCAGGTCCTCCCCAGCTGGAGGGTGTACGGCATTTTCGACCATACATAACCTCAAATGGACTCATTTGCGTTGAAGTATGATAACCATTGTTATACGCAAATTCCACCAAGTGTAAATATTCCTCCCATCGTGTGGGTTGTTGCATAACGTAGGCCCTTAGCATGCCTTCTACTACTTGGTTTACTCATTCCGTCTATCCATCAGTTTGTGGATGGTATGCTGTGCTAAAATTCAGCTGAGTACCTAAATCAGCAAACATCGTCTTCCAAAAAACTGATGTGAATTTCACATCTCGATCCGAAATTATTGTTTTGGGAGGTCATGCAATCTGAACACATTCTGCATAAAAACGTGAGCGATTTGTGTAGCTCTGTAAGTAGATTGCACTGGTATGAAATGTGCAGCCTTACACAATTTGTCCACTACTACCATAATGGAATCATTGTTTTTCTTTGTTCTAGGTGACCTTGTAATAAAATCCATGGAGATGATTTCCCATTTCCATTCTGGAATGGGAAAGGGTTGTAACAGCCCTGCTGGATGCTGATGTTCAGCTTTAATTTGCTGACATTCCAAACACCGTGCCAAGTATTCTGCAATATCCTTTTTCATTCCTGGCCAAAAATATTCTTTCCGTATTGCTGTCATCATCTTTTGATAACCCGGGTGACCAGCATAATGGCTGATGTGGAATTCGTCCATAATCAGATTTTTAATTTTGTTTTGATTGGGCACGTATATTCTTTGCTTGAAATAGACAGTTCTCGCATCATCTGTCGTAAATTCTTGTTGGCTGTCGCTTCCATCAGATTGCTGTATTTGTTGTTTTAGCTGTTGGTATTCTGTATCTTGGCCTGAAATTTCCTTTATTATGTCTAGAAAGGGGTTTTTCCATCTAGTAATGGAAACTTCATACAAACTTTGTACTTTCCTGCTTAAAGCGTCTGCTACTCTATTTGCTTTCCCTTGCAAATGTTTTATATCGAAGTCGAAACCACTTAAAAAATCCATCCACCGTGCCTGCCTAGCGTTTAAAGTAGGCTAGCTGAAATAGCTGGTCAAACTATGGTGGTCGGTGAGCAGTAAAAATTTCCTACCCATAAGATAATGCCGCCACATCTTCAGAGCATGTATAACAGCAGCCAGTTCCAAGTCATAGGCGGAATATCTCTATTCATGTTCTTTTAGTTTACGAGATTCGTAAGCAATTACCCGGCCTTCTTGCATTAAAACTCCTCCCAATCCTTCCTTACTTGCATCTGTGCAGACCACATAATCCTTATGAGGATCTGCTATACTTAGAATTGGTGCTGTAGTAAGCAGATGTTTCAGTTGTTCAAAACTTTTCTGGCAATTTGGGGTCCAATGAAATGCCCTCCCTTTCTTCTGCAATGAGGTAATGGGAAAAGCTACTTTTGAGAAGCCTTCCACAAATCTTCTGTAATACCCGACCAATCCCATGAAAGATCGGACATCCGCTACATCTTCGGGCACAGGCCAGTCCATTATGGCCTTTATCTTTTCCGGGTCTACAGCAATTCCATCCTTTGTGACCACGTGACCCAAATATTGAATTTCCTCTTTAAAGAAGTCACACTTACTAAATTTTGCGTACAACTGACGTTCTCGAAGGGTTTGTAATACCATTCGGAGATGTTCATGATGTTCTTTGATTATGCGTGAATATATTAATATGTCGTCAATGAATATTAGCACAAATCGATCCAGGTATGGATGAAAAATGTTGTTCATTAAACACATAAAAGTTGCAGGGGCGTTGGTTAGCCCAAACAGCAAAACCACAAATTCGTAATGTCCATACCTTGTTCTAAAGGCCGTTTTAGCGATGTCCTCGTCTTTAATTCGGATTTGATGATATCCTGATCGCAAATCGATCTTGGAGAACACTGTTGCACCTTTCACTTGATCGAATAATTCATCGATCCGGGGTAAGGGATACTTATTTTTGATGGTCAGCTTGTTCAATTGTCTGTAATCGATACACATCCGGAGAGTACCATCCTTTTTCTTGACAAATAAAATTGGAGCTCCCCAGGGAGACACACTAGGGCGAATGTACTCTTTGTCTAGTAACTCTTGCAACTGCATTTTCAGTTCTGTCAGCTCAGGTGTACTCATTCTGTAGGGTGCTCGTGATACTGGTGCAGCTCCGGGTATGAGCTCAATTGTAAAATCTATATTCCTTCGCGGCGGTAGTCCAGGAATTTCCTCTGGAAATACATCTGTAAATTCTTGTATTATAGGAATACTGTTCAAAGAAACCGATTTATCCTTAGAATTCGCATATCCCACTTGGATGGCATAGACTTGACACCCCTTCCGTATGCATTTTATCATTTGGTTGGCAGTTATCGGGTGAAGTTGCACTGGTTGCTTAATTCCTTGCATTTCTTTCATGTTTCCTTGCTGATCTCTGTAGTAAATAACTTTGGTTTTGCAATCAACTAATGACCAGCGTTTTTCTAACCAGTCCATGCCAATTAGAATATCATAGGATCCGAGAGGGAGTATATTCAGATCAGCTGTCACTGGTTGGTCTGCTATGGTAAATGGGCAATCATTGATTTTGGCTGTTACCCGTCGCTTGGCTCCGGTAGCCAATTGTGCTAGCCAAGAATTTTTAAATTTAACAGATTTTAAACTACAACGTTCCACTACCTTTGGACTTACATAGCTTAACGTAGCCCCAGGGTCAATTAAGACAGATATGGTAAGGTTTGAAATTTTACCTTCGAATTCAACCATGGTTGGCTGGTATTCCGCCTGACGGTCTTCCAGAGCTGCGTTAATTCTGGGTATATTGCGACCAACCTCGCCCATGGTTGAAGCTTCATGAATTTGGGATAATTGCTCAGTTCCTTTTCGTTGTGGACAGTTTTTAATGTAATGAGGTCCCCCACAGCCCCAGCACTGCACCGGAGGTCTTGCTGCACCTTCACTGTCCAACCTTGGTTGTTGTTCGCTGGCCTTGGACTCATTGGTAGTTCTGAACTTAGATGTAGTTCTTGGTGCAAATCTGTTGTTTGCTCCTTTGCCATTTCCCTTACTGCCATTGTTGCGAATCCCTTTGCTGTTTCCCACTGTCTTGAAACTTCTCTTCTCATTCCATTTTCTGTTAGCAGTTTCCCCTTTCTATTTACTTTGTTGATAACAAATTCTCGCTTTGCGGATTACCTCATCCATCGATTTTGGATTGTCAAACTCAATCCTCTCTCGCATGTATGCTGGCAAACTGCTAACGAATCGCTGGACCTTTGCCTTTTCTTCCCTTATGTATGGTACATAACGAAGTAAGGATGTAAAGCGAGTGATGAATTCGTCCATAGTCTGTTGTCCTAATCGCAAATCATGGAACTCCCTTGCCTTCTCATCGTAGAAGTGTTTCGTTAAATATCGCTCCTTGAAGAATCTCTGAAAATTATCCCATGTAATATTTTGCTCGGTGACCCCTTTTACTATCTTTACCTCCTCCCACCATAAGGTGGCCTTCCCTTGTAATTGAAAAATAGCCAGTCATGCCTTAAGGTTGTTGTCATATTCATAAAGCTGAAAATACTTGTTCATATTTATGATCCAGGCTTCAGTCGCTTCCTTTTGTTCTCCATCAAAATGTGGTGGTTTGATTTTGCAGAATTCTCCTTGTAATTCTACCTTCTGTCTTTTTGAGGTTTGCTGGTCAAATACATTATCAGAGCGTTCTTCCTGCTCTTCTGATCCTTCGGGGGGTATATGATGGTTCTGTTCTTTGGACATCCTTTGCTGCTCGGCACTGGGATTAGCTGGTAATTGATTTTGTTTATCAGACAAACTCTTTAAGATCCTTTCTTGTTCCATTGTTAACTAAGCATTGTCTTCCCGTAGTCGAGCCATCTCATTCTTCAGCTCTTGCACCGTCTCCAAGATTGCTTGATTTGTAACTCTGGCTTCTTCCCCAAGTTGCACCCATAGTTCTGGGTTATTCTCTGGACCGGGTACTCCCTGTCCCATTACAGGTCGTCGTGGGATGTTATCCGCTCTCCTCATGTCTCTATCTTCAAAACCTGAAGCCTGTACTTCATTCAACAACAGAAAGAAACATTCAAGAGTATTATCGGTAACAACCTTTGTTAGTTATTTATACGGTGTCTTTGTCTGTCATTGATGTTCTACCCAGAGGCCACAGTGCTGTAACTTGGCTCTAATACCATATGTCACTACCCTTATACAGTAAAAAAAAAATCTAATTACTAAAACCTTCATATGCCCTTTAATTTCCTTAACCTATGCGCTACCATACATATTATCAGTTCACATGTTAATTTCTTTATAACCCATTAAAGGTTCATATATTAATATATATACCATGACTTTATATTTCGACTCATGGTGGTCCTGAGCTGGCATATTGGACACGTCGCCTTGACATTCCGCCGCCTCCTGGACTCTGAGATTTATGTTATCTGCGCGGATTTAATGTCCAAACCTCGATAACGTTTCACTTGCTGTCCGGACGGGACAGCTAGTCCCTTTGTACACCTCCCCTGATACGATTCTCGAATATGAAGTCAGGGTAGCTGGAGGTGTTAAATGTTTTAACTCAGCTCGTAACCCCTCCGGATTACACCTTGGATGGACGAACAGGATCTCTCTTCGGAAATCAACGGTGGTAATTGACTGGCCTTGGTTAAAAGAGATTTGTCTAGGGTTTACTTTGTCATTTGCATTGTGAATGCGAGGCAGCGCCTCTCGACGCTGTTCTCCCTGATTATACCAGGGCACCCTTTATTCGGCTCCTTGTTCGTAGTCTACATTTCGCCAGTTCCACTGGGTTGCAGCCACCTTGAATGAGATCAATGCTGCCAACAGTCCGCGAAGATTGGCCAAGGTTTGATTTTGTCTGAAGGTAACTATGGAAATTTCCCCTTTTTAATCAGGCTGAGTTATTTTTCTTATTGCTTATGTATCATAACAGGATTAATCAGATTGATGTTTAACTTGCCAGGTTTCCGGGCGTAAGAGGATGGTGATGGGAGTTTCCAGGACTCTGGTTTCGTCTGCACATCCCAGGTGAGTGATTCTAGCCCGCGGATTGCAATTTTCATTTAACTTGGCTCATTGTCTGAATATGGTCCTCTTTATGCCAAGAGTCTTACCGTGCTCCATTATAGCTGGTTCCAGTGATGGACTTCTCGGCAATGAATTTCTGGTTGCGGAGGGTTTTATTTCCCTTGTTTAAGTTCTGGGTAGCTCTGTTAATCTAGATTGTGGTTTAGTGGCTTGAACCCACTTGAGCCCCTCGAGGGTACTGGGAAATATCATTGATGAACTTCGTTTATGTTAATGAGGCATAGCCAGTCGGCTTTACCTTTCTGTATACAATATTGTGTAATGATGCGAACTATATTTGGTTCCAGATTTGACTGAGATTAAAGGATTTACACTGGTTAATATCTTCTGTTTTATGTAGACTTTAACCTTTTATAATTTCAATGTTTGTTATTATTATATGCCTGAGGTTCACGCAGACTGTCTACGTTCTCCTGTGATTGTTCGTTCTCTTGTTGTATGTATGCTCATGAGGGGTATACTCTATTTAGCAGATGCTGCCTTTGCATTGATAGAATACTCTATTTCATCCTTAGAGACATACCTCCGTTTCCTACTTAGAACTGTATCTTTGTTTCTGGTTTCGAAATGTATCTCTGTCTTCTCATTTAGAAATGTATCCTTGATTCGAAGTGTTGGTGCTTCCTGTGGAATGCCTCCGTCGTTCTGGCAACTATATATATATATGTTGTATCGATGCCGCCTCTACCCAGAGGCTTATCTACGGCTTTGCGCTTTATATACATATATATTTCTTTCGATGGTCATGGATAGAGCTTTATGTATAGTTCATTGTTCAATGTCTGTTTACATGGTTCTTGAACATGTGTTGGTCGTTTTTGCCTTCTGCTAAGTTTGTCACAGTCAATTCCCGCTTCGGTCGACTCTGTTGATTCTGTCTAAGGGTGAGTCTTGCGATGCTATGGCCAGTCTCGTACACCCTCGTGGTGTGAGCACTAGAAGCGTTGCACGACCAGTAAACCCTTCGGCTTTATTACTGGCAAGATAATTCTTTTGTTCTATTACAATATATCAGTTGCATATACTAAATATTTCACAGTTTGCTTACTTATGTGTTGTCTAGACCGAGAGACTGTGTTTTGCATTTGATTGAACTTTACTTATGCGGTTATGAAATGTACCATGTAATTTTCTCTTTGTTTTATGGTCAACAAAGTACTCGTCATTATCTGTTCTTGACCTTGGGGTTTTGTCTGTTGGTTGGTATAAACTGAAGTATAAACTCGCAGTCTTAATCTTTTAAGAAAATAAACGAACTACCCTGTTCTCCTTATTTTATTCACTTATTCACAGTAGACAGTAACCCATACAAATTCATAATGAAGTCTTCTTTTCCAGATAAATAATAAAGTCTTACGTTACAGATAACTAATAACTTTTACCGAGACGAAAAGGTTCCTATGTTAATGCTGTAACGATATTGTACTTACCTGTACTGCGCTTTCTTGATTTTCTGCCTCTTTCTCCGAACTGGAATAAACTCATATAAAGCTTGTTATCCTCCCATCCACGATATCAGTCATTTTGACCTGATGCTCTCCCCCAAGCTCACTTGCAGGCCACTGCCTTCCACAAGATGATGCACGCTAACAACAGTGCAATATAATGCACCATAGTGCTGGTACTATCTGATCCTCACCAGACATAGTACCATCCTCTCTTGCTTATGTCTTTTTCCTTTCTTTTCTTGCATGTTCCTTAACAGCCCAGGCCTTTTCCTCTATACCATTTCTATGGTAAGGAAAAGTGGTTAGGGTTGCCCTTGTTTGCTGGCAACTGTTTCTTTTAATTAAGAAAGAAGAAGTAAATAACTTTTCTTCACAAAGTTACTCACAATATTACTGAATTCGTAATTTTGAATAAATAACATTTCAATATTAATAAAGTAATAATTCCTGTTTTCACATTTACCTAGCATGGTAACTTATAAAATTATTCATATAACTGTTTGGTCATTACATCTCCTCCCCCTGAGATTGGACACCGTCTCGGTGTCTTACAGTCATGAACAGGTCTGGATATGTTTTCTTCATCAATTCCTGGTCTTCCCAAGTGGCCTCCTCGGGCCCAAAATGCCGCCATTGTACCTTAACTTGGGTAATAACTCGTTTCCGCAGCTGCACTTCTCTCTGGTCGAGAATGCTCAGCGGTTCGACCAACACTTCTCCTTCCGGTTCGACCTGCATTACACAAATTTTGAATTAGTTTTTCCTTCCAAATAGGATTCTTGCTGAATCTTTATCATAACAATAACCCCACCTGTATATCCTGCCATCGGATTACATGCTTAGGGTCATACACATACTTATTTAGGACCGAAACATGGAATACGTTATGGACCCGGATGTGACTTGGCAAGGCCAGCTGGTAAGCCACCGGTCCAACCCTTGCTAGTATCTGAAATGGTCCACAATATCTGGGTGCCAATTTAGCACAACCAGCCCACTGCAAGGTACTTCTTTTGGCCTGAATTCGAATATACACATGATCCCCAACCTGATACTCCTTAAATCTCCTTTTCCGATCAGCGAAATTCTTTTGTCTATCCTGAGCCGCCTTCAGATTAATACGTACTCTCTTTAACATGTCCTCCATTTCTTTAAGCATGTCGGGTCCTAGACTTAATTTATCTTCAGGTCCTCCCCAGCTGGAGGGTGTACAGCATTTTCGACCATACATAACCTCAAATGGACTCATTTGCGTTGAAGTATGATAACCATTGTTATACGCAAATTCCACCAAGTGTAAATATTCCTCCCATCGTGTGGGTTGTTGCATAACGTAGGCCCTTAGCATGTCTTCTACTACTTGGTTTACTCGTTCTGTCTGTCCATCAGTTTGCGGATGGTACGCTGTGCTAAAATTCAGTTAAGTACCTAAATCAGCAAATAGCATCTTCCGAAAAACCGATGTGAATTTCACATCTCGATCCGAAATTATTGTTTTTGGGAGGCCATGCAATCTGAACACATTCTGCATAAAAACGTGAGCGATTTGTGCAGCTCTGTAGGTTGATTGCACTGGTATGAAATGTGCAGCCTTACTCAACTTGTCCACTACTACCATAATGGAATCATTGTTTTTCTTTGTTCTAGGTAACCCTGTAATAAGATCCATGGAGATGATTTCCCATTTCCATTCTGGAATGGGCAAGGGTTGTAACAGCCCTGCTGGATGCTGATGTTCAGCTTTAATTTGCTGAAATTCCAAATACTATGCCAAGTATTCTACAATATCCTTTTTCATTCCTGGCCAAAAATATTCTTTCCGGATTGCTGTCATCATCTTTTGATAACCCGGGTGACCAACATAATGGCTGATGTGGAATTCGTCCATAATCATATTTTTAATTTTGTTTTGATTGGGCACGTATATTCTTTGCTTGAAATAGACAATTCCCACATCATCTGTCGTGAATTCTTGTTGGCTGTCCCTTCCATCAGATTGCTGTATTTGCTGTTTTAGCTGTTGGTATTCTGTATCTTGGCCTGAAATTTCCTTTATTATGTCTAGAAAGGGGTGTTTCAATCCAGTAATGGAAACTTCATACAGACTTTGTACTTTCCTGCTTAAAGCGTCTGCTACTCTATTTGCTTTCCCTTGAAAATGTTTTATATCGAAGTCGAAACCACTTAAAAAATCCATCCACCATGCTTGCCTAGCATTTAAAGTAGGCTGGCTGAAATAGCTGGTCAAGCTATGGTGGTCGGTGAGCAGCAAAAATTTCCTGCCCATAAGATAATGCCGCCACATCTTCAGAGCATGTATAACAGCAGCCAGTTCCAAGTCATAGGCGGAATACCGTTGTTCATGTTCTTTTAATTTACGGGATTCGTAAGCAATTACCCGGCCTTCTTGCATTAAAACTCCTCCCAATCCTTCCTTACTTGCATCTGTGCAGACCACATAATCCTTATGAGGATCTGCTATACTCAAAATTGGTGTTGTAGTGAGCAAATGTTTCAGTTGCTCAAAACTTTTCTGGCAATTTGGGGTCCAATGAAATTCCCTCCCTTTCTTCTGTAATGAGGTAATGGGAAAAGCTACTTTTGAGAAGCCTTCCACAAACCTTCTGTAATACCCGGCCAATCCCATGAAGGATCGGACATCCGCTACGTCCTTTGGCACAGGCCAGTCCATTATGGCCTTTATCTTTTCCCGGTCTACAGCAATTCCATCCTTTGTGATCACGTGGCCCAAATATTGCATTTCCTCTTTAAAGAAGTCACACTTACTAAATTTTGCGTACAACTGATGTTCTCGAAGGGTCTGTAATACCATTCGGAGATGTTCATGATGTTCTTCGATTGTGCGTGAATATATTAATATGTCGTCAATGAATATTAGCATAAATCGATCCAAGTATGGATGAAAAATGTTGTTCATTAAACACATAAAAGTTGCAGGGGCGTTGGTTAGCCCAAACGGCAAAACCACAAATTCGTAATGTCCATACCTTGTTCTAAAGGTCGTTTTAGCGATGTCCTCATCTTTAATTCGGATTTGATGATATCCTGATCGCAAATCGATCTTGGAGAACACCATTGCGCCTTTCACTTGATCGAATAATTCATCGATTCGTGGTAAGGGATACTTATTTTTAATGGTCAACTTGTTCAATTGTCTGTAATCGGTACACATCCGGAGAGTACCATCCTTTTTCTTGACAAATAAAACTGGAGCTCCCCAGGGAGACACACTAGGACGAATGTACTCTTTTTCTAGTAACTCTTGCAACTGCATTTTCAGTTCTGTCAGCTCAGGTGTACTCATTCTGTAGGGTGCTCGTGATACTGGTGCAGCTCCGGGTATCAACTCAATGGTAAAATCTATATTCCTTCGCGGTGGTATTCCAGGAATTTCCTCTGGAAATACATCTGTAAATTCCTGTATTATAGGAATATTGTTCAAAGAAACCGATTTATCCTTAGAATTCGCATATCCCACTTGGATGGCGTAGACTTGACACCCCTTTTGTATGCATTTTATCAGTTGGTTGGCAGTTATCGGGTGAACTTGCACCGGTTGCTTAATTCCTTGCATTTCTTTCCTGTTTCCTTGTTGATCTCTGTAGTAAATAACTTTGGTTTTGCAATCAACTAATGACCAGTGTTTTTCTAACCAGTCCATGCCAATTAGAATATCATAGGATCCAAGAGGGAGTATATTCAGATCAGCTATCACTGGTTGGTCTGCTATGGTAAATGGGCAATCATTGATTTTGGCTGTTACCCGTCGCTTGGCTCCGGTAGCTAATTGTACTAGCCAAGGATTTTTAAATTTAACAGATTGTAAATTACAACGTTCCACTACCTTTGGACTTACATAGCTTAACGTAGCCCCAGGGTCAATTAAAACAGATATGGTAAGGTTTGAAATTTTACCTTCGAACTCAACCATGGTTGGCTGGTATTCCGCCTGACGGTCTTCCAGAGCCGCGTTAATTCTGGGTATACTGCGACCAACCTCGCCCACGGTTGAAGCTTCATGAATTTGGGATAATTGCTCAGTTCCTTTTTGCTGTGGACAGTTTTTAATGTAATGAGGCCCCCCACAGCCCCAGCACTGCACCGGAGGTCTTGCTGTACCTTCATTGTCCAACCTTGGTTGTTGTTCGCTGACCTTGGACTCATTGGTAGTTCTGAACTTAGATGTAGTTCTTGGTGCAAATCTACTGGTTGCTCCTTTGCCATTTCCCTTACTGCCATTGCTGCGATTCCCTTTGCTGTTTCCCACTATCTTTAAACTTCTCTTCTCATTCCATTTTCTGTTAGCAGTTTCCCCTTTCTGTTTACTTTGTTGATAACAAATTCTAGCTTTGCGGATTACCTCATCCATCGATTTTGGATTGTCAAACTCAATCCTCTCTCGCATGTATGCTGGCAAACTGCTAACGAATTGCTGGACCTTTGCCTTTTCT
The DNA here is from genome assembly GCA_000404065.3 of Pinus taeda. Classification (NCBI taxonomy): domain Eukaryota; kingdom Viridiplantae; phylum Streptophyta; class Pinopsida; order Pinales; family Pinaceae; genus Pinus; species Pinus taeda. The sequence goes on from APFE030939989.1 coordinate 11,796, forward strand.
TCCCTTATGTATGGTACATAACGAAGTAAGGATGTAAAGCGAGTGATGAATTCGTCCATGGTCTGCTGTCCTAATCGCAAATCATGGAACTCCCTTGCCTTCTCATCATAGAAGCGTTCCGTTAAATATCACTCCTTGAAGAATCTCTGAAAATTATCCCATGTAATATTTTGCTCGGTGACCCCTTTTACTATCTTTACCTCCTCCCACCATAAGGTGGCCTTCCCTTGTAATTGAAAAATAGCCAGTCGTGCCTTCAGGTTATTGTCATATTCATAAAGCTGAAAATACTTGTTCATATTTATGATCCAGGCCTCAGCCGCTTCCTCTTGTTCTCCATCAAAATGTGGTGGTTTGATTTTGCGGAATTCTCCTTGTAATTCTACCTTCTGTCTTTTTGAGGTTTGCTGGTCAAATGCATTATCAGAGCATTCCTCCTGTTCTTCTGATCCTTCGGGGGGTATATGATGGTTCTGTTCTTCGGACATCCTTTGTTGCTCTGCACTGGGATTAGCTGGTAATTGATTTTGTTTATCAGAAAAACTCTTTAAGATTCTTTCTTGTTCCATTGTTAACCGAGCATTGTCTTCCCGTAGTCGAGCCATCTCATTCTTCAGCCCTTGCACTGTCTCCAAGATTGCTTGATTCGTAACTCTGGCTTCTTCCCCAAGCTGCACCCACAGTTTTGGGTTATTCTCGGGACCGGGTACTCCCTGTCCCATTACAGGTCGTCGTGGGGTGTTATCCGCTCTCCTCATGTCTCTCTCTTTAGAACCTGAAGCCTGTACTGCATTCAACAACAGAAAGAAACATTCAAGAGTATTATCGGTAACAAGCTTTGTTAGTCATTTATACAGTGTCTTTGTCTGTCATTGATGTTCTACCCAGAGGCCACAGTGCTGTATCTGGGCTCTGATACCATATGTCACTACCCTTACACAAAAAAAAAATTAATTACCAATACCTTCCTATGGTATTTAATCTTTAGAACCTATGCGCTAACATACATACTATTAATTCACATGCTAATTTCTTTTTAACCCATCAAAGGTTTATATATTAATATATATATATATGCAATGACTTCATATTTCGACTCATGGTAGCCCTGAGCTGGCATATTGGACACGTCGCCTGGACAATCCCGCCGTCTCCTGGACTCTGAGATTAATGCTAACTGCGCGAATTGAATGACCAAACCTCGGTAACGCTCCACTTGCTATCCGAACCGACAGCTGGTCCCTTTGTACACCTCCTCTGATACGATTCTCGGATATGGAGTCGGGGTAGCTGGAAGTGTTAAATGTTTTTAACTCGGCCCGTAACCCCTCGGGATTACACCTTGAATGGACGAACAGGATCTCACTCCAAAAATCAACGGTGGTTATTGACGGTCCTAGGTTAAAAGAGATTTGTCTAGGGTTTACTTTGCCATTTGCACGGTAAATGCGAGGCAGTGCCTTTCGACGCTGCTCTCCCTGATTATACCAGGGGACCCTCGTTCGGCTCCTTGTTCATAGTCAACATGCCGCCAGCTCCACTGGGTTGCAACCGTCTTGAATGAGATTGATGTTGCCAACAGTCTGCGAGGATTGGCCGAGACTTTGATTTTGTCTGAAGGTAACTATGGAAATTCCCTTTTTTGAATGAAGCTGAGTTATTTTCTTGTTGTTTATGCATCATAACAGGATTAATCGGGTTGATATTTAACTTGCCAGGTTTCCGGGCGTAAAAGTATGGTAACGACAGTTTCCAGGACTCAAGCTTCATCTGCACAATCCAGGTGAGTGGCTCTAGCCCGCGGCTTGTAATTTCATTTACCTTGGCTTACTATCTGAATATGGTCCTCTTTATGCCAGTTGTCTTATCGTGCTCCATTATGGCTGGTCCGAGTGATGGAATTCTCGGCAATGGATTTCTGGTCACGAAGGGTTTTATTTCCTTATTTACATTCTGGGTAGTTATGTTAATCTAGATTGGGTTTTAGTGGCTTGAACCCACTTGAGTCCCTTCGAGGGTGCTGGGAATATTTATGTTAAATGAGGCATAGCCTGTCAGCTGTACCATTCTGTATATAATATGTGTAATGATATGAACTATGTTTGGTTCACTGTTCAATGTATATTTATATAGTTCTGAACATGCATTGGTCGTTTTTACCTTCTGTCAAGTTTGTCACAGTCGATTTCCGTCTCGGTCGACTCTATTAACTCTGTCTAATGGTGAGTCTTGCGATGCTATGGCCAGTCTCGTACACCCTCGTGGTGTGAGCACTGGAAGCGTTGCACGACCAGTAAACCCTTCGGTTTTATTTCTGGCAAAATAATTCTTTCGTTCTGTTACAATATATCAGTTGCATATACTAAATATTTCACAGTTCGCTTACTGATATAGATTGCCTAGTCCGAATGACTTTGTTTTACATTTGATTGAACTATATTTATGCGGTTATGAAATGTATCATGTAATTTCCTCTCTGTTTATGGTCAATAAAGTACCTGTCATTCTCTGTGGTTTTTGTCTACTGGTTGGGATAACTGAAGCATAAACTCGCAGTCTTAATCATTAAAGAAAATAAATGAACTACTAATAAATGAACTACTCTGTTCACCTTATTCTATCCACTTATTTACAGTAGACAGTAACCTTACGGATTCATAATAAAGTCTTCTTTTCCAGATGAATAATAAAGTCTTACGTTACAGATAACTAATAGCTTTTACAGAGAAAGAAAAGATTCCTATGTTAATGCTGTAACCATATTGTACTTACCTGTACTGTGCTTTCTTTAATTTTCTGCCTTTTTCTCCAAACTGGAATAGACTCATATAAAGCTTGTTATCCACCCATCCACGAGATCAGTCATTTTGACCTGATGCTCTCCCCCAAGCTCACTTGCAGGCCACTGCCTTCCGCAAGATGATGCACGCTAACAGCAGTGCAATATAATGCACCATCGTGCTGGTACTATCTGATCCTCACCAGACATAGTACCATCCTCTCTTGCTTCTGTCTTTTTCCTTTCTTTTCCTGCCTGTTCCTTAACAACCCAGGCCTTTTCCTCTTTACCATTTCTATGGTAAGGAAAAGTGGTTAGGGTTGCCCTTGTTTGCTGGCAACTGTTTCTTTTAATTAAGAAAGAAGAAGTAAATAACTTTTCTTCACAAAGTTACTCACAATATTACTGAATTCATAATTTTGAATAAATAACATTTCAATATTAATAAAGTAATAATTCCTGTTTTCACATTTACCTAGCATGGTAACTCATAAAATTATTCATATAATTGTTTGGTCATTACACATATTTTATGGCATCGGTTAATGTGACATATCGCCAAACTTTAGTTTAAGAAAAAATAAATTTATCGATTCCTGTGTCAAACTAATGCAATCGATAAAAATCGATTACTATAGTCCCTGCGAAGCCCGGAGGGCAGGGACTAATAAACACATTAATTATTTCAACGACAATAACTCCATATTGTTTACAAACTTGGAAAAGGGAAATGATGCACTTTATGGGAAACAAACCTAGCACAAAATTATGTACATATCAATGATTTAATACTATCATTTAACCCTGACGCTACTGATTCCCCTTAACTAGTACAACCAATTTTACACATTTACACATGAAGTCACATAAGTCCTAATTGTTTTGAATGAATCGAGACTTCAATAAACCCTTTATTTGTTCTTTTTCAAATTTTAATTCAATTTTAAAACTACGAAATATTTAAATATATAATTAACAAAAAATTGTCAGAATGCCCCAACGCTCACTACTGATGAGTGTCCAGACTCTACGAATCCCACTGCAGGTCGGGAGTCAGGGCTCTCTTTGCCTTCCCTTTGTGGTTCAACTCCAAGGGACGACCTCCGGCTAGTCGGGGACGGGTTTCTTAGTGGTATATATTTTGAGAGCTCACAATGTTTAATGGCACTATCAACCTGCACTCGACATTGTACAACTACTGTTGTGTACACGACATTGTGCAACTACTGCTGTGTACATTTAGGGGATGAGGATATAACTATGATGTTTTCAATCATATTAAATTGAATAAAATATTGGACATGCTTTACATTTTTAACTATGCAAGGTACGTAACAATGCCGTGTTTGATACCTGCATATATTTATCAGGCCGATCAACCTGAGTTGGTAGAGGTACTTTTGGAGTGTTATATGCAACGTGTTTTGTATATCTTGATTGAAATTGATAATTATTAATATATATTGGTATATATTAAAAGGATTTAGATATTACATTGTTAATGATAATAGTATTAATGATATTTATTGGGAGGTAGGGCTTTCCCAAAAGACATTGATATCTTTTTTTGGCTTTATTAATGCTTGGAGGAAGATATAAGAAAACATAGGTTATTTTTTTAGGCAAGGACTTCAGAGTCAAAAAAGAAAGAAGGCTTCGACACATAACAACGATTTACAATATTCAGGTTTTATCTCCAAATAAAATTTCCATGCTTCATATGTGTTTGGATCTTACATCTCTTCGCTCATTACTATTGCCTCATCTTCGATAAACTCAACAAAATCGGATTTTCCAACATCTAACAACCCCCTAGCTTATATGTCCCATCCTCCCCCAGAGCCTGCTATTTTACAAGACCTTCCTATCCCAGGGGCAACTCCTCATCCTTATCTTGATGTTCCATCCACCTCACAAATGGCTTATGTTTCGACTCAAGCCCCGCCTTGTCAGCAATCTAAAGGAAAACAACCATGTCTTAGTGTTACTCCTCCAAATTCTCCAACTGCCTATCTGACAAACTCAGTGGGGAGTGACTTGGACCTCCTTCTGCAAGACCGTAGATCTTCGTATGCTCACCATTCATAAACCACAAGATAGTTCATCCGCCCAAATTAGTCCAAACTCTGCGGGGAATATCACAGTCCAAAAAAAGCAAAGCTAAGGAAAATGCCACTTCAGGGGATGAACCAACAAAATCCCTTTCTCTTCTCCCATGGACAAATTTCATGTTTACATTCCAATAGTGGATATATCTCCTTCTTAGGCCCTTAGAGCACGGATGCTTGAAAAATACTTGCGATGATGTGCATCATCTCCCTTAACATTAGGGGTTTGGGGGCTACCCCTAAATATCTAGCTCTCAAAAACCTCCTGAAATCAATACATCCGCTCATAATCCTCATCCATGAAACGATGCATAGTGTACCTAATAGCATATAGTATTTTCGAAAAATGTACCCATCTTGACACATAACTGCTACTCTTGCCATGGGTCTTTTGGGAGGTCTGGCAGCATTTTGGGACCGGAGAAGAATCAGAATGAAGGATTTCAAATGTTTTGCAGATATTCTCCTGGAAGGGAACATTCGTGGTATGATGGGATATGTACATATATCAAATATATATGCTCCATATAGAGAAAAAGGGGCATTCTGGAACCAATTCATATCATCTGGTATTATGGATCTCCAGTCCCTCATTATTGCAGGAGACCTAAACTTCACTATCAGCCTAGACGAGAACTGGGGATGCTCCAGGAAAATTGATCCTATGGCAAACAAAATACGAAATTCCATCATCACAAATAATTTTGTAGATATGTGCCCAAACAAAATCTCTCCAACATGGGACAGTGGTCGATCGGGTTATGCATATATAGCCAAAAGACTGGACCGTTTTTTAATTCATGAGCAATTATTGGATCGGTTGGGAGACGTGCGAGCAAGCACTATAAGTAATTTTATATGTGATCATAGACCTATTATCTTGCAATGGAAAGAAAGGGTTCCCCATATGGGGTTTCCTTTCATGTTTAATAGAACTCTTCTACAAGATCTAGAAGTTACTAAAATGATATTCAAAACTTGGGAAAGTACCATAACCATGGATTCCTCTCCAATGATCAGGATACTAGAAAAGCTTGATTATCTCTAAGAATCAATAAAGCTATGGAAAAAAAGAAAATGAAAGAAAACAAAAAAGAATTAAAAGGAATTCAGTTTCAATTGGATTATCTCGATAAATCAATGTCATCACACTTCCTGCCAGAATATATCTGAGCCAAAACTCAACAACTAGAGAAAGGGAAGAAGGAAATTCTGGAGATGGAAGAGGCAACTTAGAGATTGAAGAGAAAAGCTATTTGGTTAAAGTAAGGGGACTGTAATACTAAATTCTTCCACAGATATGCAAATTTCTGCCACAATATAAATACAATATGGGAAATAATAGACAGGGAAGGGAATATATTTCGCACACAAGAAGAGATATAGTTCGCACACAAGAAGAGATTAGTAACACTATTGTAATCCACTTTCAAAATGCCTATAGAAGGAACGAAGATGCCTTCGTCGAAAATTTTATTTGAGGAATTGAACCTTGTCCAAGTATGTTTGATCAGGTGAAAAATGAGGAGTTTATAAAGGAATTTATTGATGAAGAACTATTGATGGTTCTAAAATATTTTGAAAGTGACAAAAGTCCAGGGCCTAATGGCTGGACTATTGAATTATTCACTCATTTCTTTGACATAATAAAGAAAGACTTGCTAGAAACGATTGAAGAAACAAGATATCTGGGTTGGATACAACAAAGAATCTCCTCTACATTCAATGCCTTGATTCCAAAGAAAAAAGCAGCTGAACATTCACGGGCTACAGACCCATATGATTATGAAATGTAATATATAAGATTATTTCAAAAATGATAGTGGGGAGATTACAAAACCCCCTCTCATAGTTCATTTCTCCTTAACAACATGGTTTCCTCCTGGGAAGAATCATACATGATGTAGTAGCAAATACACAGGAATGTATGCACTCTATACAAAAAAAGAAGATTGAAGTAGCCATACTGCATGTAGATCTCTCTAAATCTTATGATTATTTGGGTTGGGGTTTTCTTAGAATAATACTTTTTGATATTGGATTAAGGCAAAATGGCATAAATTGGATAATGGCATGTGTGGAAAACATGCAATATGCTATTCTCATAAACGATCTACCAACAAGATTCTCCATATCTGAAAGAGGCCTTAGACATGGATATCCGTTACCCGCATTATTATTCATTCTAACAATGGATTCTCTGAGTCCTCATATGAAAAAAGCAGTGATGGAGCAACATTTCAAACCATTGAAGCTGGGAACAACAATAATCATATCACATAATCTCTTTGTCAACGACATCCTCATCATGGGTATGTTATGTAGTTTCTCTTGGTATTATCTTTTCAATATTTTCAACAGATTTGCAAAGGCTTCTGGAATGTACATGAATTCCAACAAAACAATTCTTTATTTTAATCAATCGGATATGACAGTTATAACATATATAAAAGACCTTTTTGGAATTATTGTAAAACCTCTGAAAAATGGAATGAAGTATTTAGGATATAGACTTAAACCATCTTGTTATAGAATAGCTGATTGGAAATGGCTCACTAAAGATGTCTACAAAATAATTTCTAGTTGGGAATGTAGATGTCTCTCTATAGGGAGGAGAGCCATTCTAATGCAATCTGTTTTAACTCAACTGGGAGTATACTGGGCACATCTCTTCCACATTCTTTCATCCATTATAAATGAAATAAATCACCTCATGGCAAATTTCATCTGGACTCTGGGAAAAAATTCCATCTAACAAAACTCTCTAACATAACACTACCAAAAGACATGGGAGGAGGGGAATTGTAGATCTCTGTAGATTTGGAGAGGCCTTACTCATAAAATCTCTATGGAGAGATTTATTGTTAAAATTTCTGTTTTCCCACCCTAGTTTTCAGTTTCACCTTATTTCTCCCATGTAGTTAAATGCCCTTTCCCATAACCATACATTCAACAAGCTGGAAAAATAAATTTTGCTGAAAACACAAATTCTGGAAAATTTACAGAATGCTGGAAATTGCAGAAATAAAATCAGCAATAATAAACAGCCATTAAAACACATTAAAACACTGATATTTTTGGTCAACGTGACCCTGGAAAAACCCCCTACAACTCTTGGGGAAAACCAGTTTGAGAGCTCTTCTTTATTTCTAAAAAATGTCTTTTTACAGCAAGAAAATTTCAGCAAAAAATTACAGCAAAATAATTTTTTCAGCAAGCAAACTTATCCGTTTTCAACCCAACGGACCACTTGGAAACTTCTCAGTTTTCAGCAAAAAATCATCTTTTTTCTGCTTGTTCTTGCTGCTGTTCTGCTTGTCTTTCTGCTGTTCTGATTTTGCTGAAGAGCTGCCTGGTATGTGTGCCAAACTGCTGCCTCTTTCTCCTTCTTTGTCCAGAAATCTCCCTTGCTCTCTTGCTCTCCTTCTCCCAATCTGCTCATGAAAGA
>APFE030939996.1:0-10489 GCA_000404065.3 Pinus taeda
ATATATATACTATAATTTAATAATATATGGAAAAAATATTAATTCTAAAATATTGCTAATAGTAATAATTGTTTTCAAGATATGAAAGAATTTTTTATTATTACTTTTAATAACATATTAATTAATTTACAAAATAAATGTAATTGTCAAGCACCATAATATCTATACTCAATCTCAATCACATGCATAAAATCATGTTAATTCTAAAATTCATAGTAAGTGTGATGTGTGTGAACATGTCACTTTGTGAGTCAATATGTGTAATGTTTGTGGGTATGTGTATGTTTGTGTGCACCATTTGTTTGTTGTGTGCATGTATGCATGTGTGTGAATGTGCCTCATTGACAATGGATTGTGTGGGTGGGGTGAGTGGTTAGTTCCATGCCAATGATGGGCCATTTTTTGGGTCATATAAGCTCTCACCTTCATGTGATTAGCCTTGGTAGTAGAGCTTTTACATCTCCAAACCAAGAAGAACTTTCTATACAGTAATTTTTTATTATTTAAAACATAGGATTAACTTCAAAATATTGAAATGGGTTTTCTAGTATTATTTAAATATTATTTTTATTATATTATTATGCAAACCATGACACTCAAGGTTCAAATCCCTTATAAAGTAAAAAAGCAATAACATGATATTTATATAATAGCGTCAATTTGTAATAACACATATCAATTAATTATTTAATATTAAAATCAATACAATACAATAAATTTTATTAATTTTATTTAACATTTTCATTAAGGAACTAGACATCATAAGCATACACACTCTTCTAAATCCATTGTAAAAGTTATTATTATAGTTTTATAAATATGTATGTTGAAATAAATAAATTAATTAAAAAACACAGTTTATTAAATTAATTAAAATCTATATTTGACGTCTATGAGTCAAGATACTCAACCTTATCTCATTGCAAGTTAGATTCCATGCTCATGTTATTTGTGCAAGACATTCTTTGGAAGCTTACATTGTTTCAAATAGAGTCATCTTAGATTCTCACTTTTAGGAATGTATTCACAATGTTCTCAATGTGCTCTCCCAAAAATAACGTCCTTCAAGACATCCTCTATGTTTTTCTTTGAGAAATTCAACCCTTACTCAATGTAAGCTTCGAGGGAAAAAAATAAAATCAATCTTTACCTTCACACTAAAACCATTCACAAATTAATTACACACAAAACTTCTAATATAAAAATTACAACAATAATAGATTATAAAGAAAAGGATGTAAAAATCTATCAATGAAAATATTTGTTAGCTTGATATTAAATCTTACAAATATCTATTTTACTTTGAAAAATTTACTAAGTTGCCAAGCAGATGTATCAAAAATTGTTGTCCATTTGAAAATAAGTAGGGAGGAATAACAATTTTAATTCACTAGTCATTCCTAAAGAGAAAAGCTTCCTCTACTAGTAATATTAACAATGTCTTTTTGCTACCAATAATAATATTTGTTCTCATTATTTCATATATAAAGTAGACCAACTATTTTCAAAATTAATTATATTTATATATATATAATGTAAAAATATACACAAATTAAAATAAATTTAAATTTTCAATTTGTTAAGTTTATATATATATATATAATAATATATCTATATATATATATAAAATATATTATATATATATATAATAATATATATATAAATATATATATATATATATATATATATTATAATATATATATATATATATCACTCAATAATAGGACTAGCCTTTGCACCATTAATATTAAATATTAAATGTATTTATTGTTATGCACACTCAGAGAACTGAAAGAAGCAAGTAAAAAAAACTACAACCCTTCAAATATAAAATTTGAAAGTCATGGACCAAGATTGAATATTGATAATTTTTAAAAAGCTCAGTGTTAGAAAATATCATAAATTATAAAATAGTAATACTAAGTTAAAATGTTGTTTAATGAAGGGCAATTAAAAGATTTGTTAAAGATAATTTTGAACACAACAGTCTAAAAATGCAATCATAAAACAGATAATTTTTAACACAACAGTCTAAAAATGCAATCATAAAACTCACAAACGGTCTAAAAATGCAATCATAAAACTCACAAATTCCTTGGTGATTATATACTTTCTCCTCATGAATGAAGAATTAGAGGGATCGACCATTGTGATGAATGAATAATGAGAGTGGTAAATTTATGAACGAAGAGGAAGAGATCAAAATTTTTACAGTATGAAAACAATAGCATTCGATGGAGTGGATTATTCATGGACATGGTAGTTTTTTTTGTTCCCTTCAATTTGTTTGTTTATCTCTTTAAGGATTATTCATGGATAGGGTAGTTTTTTTGTTCCCTTCAATTTGTTTGTCTATCTCTTTAATTCATTCCACGAAAAATTGGTTTCTCTATTTATTCAACTGGTTAACCAGGGAGGGGTGAGATTGATTAATTTTATGTTCCCTTAATTTGTGTGTTTAATTCATTTTACTTGGACATTTATGTAACTTGAATTTTTTTTCTCTGTTCAATCTACACATTAAGCATGCATGGGTATTCTTTTCTCTCAAGCACTTTAGTGTAAAGTTGTTTGTCTTATGGAGTGCTCCATAAATTTTTAGTGTAGTGTTAGATGCATCAATTTCATCTGTAGTGTTGTGTTATGCTTGTAATTTGTGTTGTGTAGGTGTATGTGTTAATTATGTAAACGTTTGTTTTGTGTGTCTTTGGATTTGTGTTAATTGAGAGAGAAAGTCCTCATTGTTTGTCTTATGGAGTGCTCCATAAATTTTTAGTGTAGTGTTAGATGCATCAATTTCATATGTAGTGTTGTGTTATGCTTGTAATTTGTGTTGTGTAGTTGTATGTGTTAATTATGTAAACGTTTATTTTGTGTGTCTTTGGATTTGTGTTAATTGAGAGAGAAAGTCCTGGTTGAGGAGAATATGCACTGGTGGTTGAAGGGTTCACTTCATCAACAAATAATGCTTTCAGAGTGAGTTGGAGTGAGTTGGTACTCATGGAAATACTTTCTTGAATTATTTTAAAAGTCATTCCTCACCCTTTTTTCTGTTTCCTTTTCTGATGAGTTGGAATTTATATACAGGAGCTAGAGTGGTGTTTCCAATGATTTTTCCGTAGAGAATGAGGATTTTCTAGCTCTTTTGCAACCACCAATTTCTGGAGTTTTGAAAAAAACGAAAGATTACTAGGAGGCAAGGTTTGACGGCCTTGTTCTCCTCTATTTCTTGTTGCAAGTTATGCATATCTATTTGATATGTTTATAGAACATTTCCATTGTAGAATAGTTATGCCAACAGAGTCAGTTTTAGTCCTTTGCATCCATCTATGTTCACATAAGTGTTGACTATGGCCCGAATGTGAGGTATTAGGTGTATTTCCATGTAATAAGTCTCACCACCCATCAAAATGTTTAGCTATTGATAGCATTGGTCTCTCCAAACTCCCAATTGAGCTCCTCCTTTTCTCATTTCATGGGTGTGTTATTTGTTAGAGCATTGGTCTCTACAAATGGCCAATTAAGTTCCTCCATTTATCATTTCATGGATGTGTTGCTTGTTATAGCATTGGTCTCTCTAAATGCCCAATTGAGATCCTCATTGTCACATATCATGGTTGCACCATTTGCTACAACATTGGTCTCTCTAAATCCCAAATTGAGCTCCTCCTTCTCCCATTTCATGGTTGTGCAACAATTGTCACATATCCATAAGAGTTTGGTATAAATAGTTGGTTAGGTGGATAACCTGATGAAGCTAAAGTTGCTTAAAGACCACTAGCACCAGTCATAGAACCACTAATTTACGTAGCATGACCAATAGCTTCTAATTAAGTAGCATATTATGTGTGGGTAGATTAAACATGAGATTGAAAAGGTGGCTCAATCAATTGAGAGGAACCGCCAAAAACCTTCATATAGATAGACACCGACAAAAACCTTACATAAAAAAACCATATAGAGCTAGATCTAGTCATTTGTGAGAAAAACTCAACATTTTTTGTTGATTTTGCAATTTAGAAGCAACAACTCGAAGAAACCCCAGAATATACATTTAGATGTAGAGATTCCCCTCGTAGAGCTTAGTAGGAAAGAAGCTAGCTACATAGCTAGTTACAAATCCAATTGTAGATGCATTGTTAGCTGCCTACCTAGCATTTACTAGGAAAGAAGCCTACATACCCTAGATCCAATCCAAGATGCATAGCTAGCTAGTTGTATAACCCACATAGCTAGTTACAAATCCAATTCGAGACGCATAGCTACATAGCCTACATAGCTAGTTACATATTCAATTCTATTTTAGACAAAATGTTTTGTGTAATACAACAATTAATGAATGTTTTGATTTGTTAAGAAAGCACGATGAAATTAGTTTTGATGACATTTTCTCCACGCTCGTGTTTCTCTTTTCAATAAAATTCCTATCAAAGAGTGTGGGTGTCGTGAACGATATATATAGAATTCTTTTCAAAGAGTATGGGTGTCATTTAGGTGTACCAAGAAATTTTACTCTGTCTTGAATATCACAAAAAATGGATTCTGCAGATGGTTATGTCCATAACCTTACGTGTTGTAGTTCCCAATAGTGCTTGGATTTTCAAAAGATGTTTTAGTATTCAAGGGATAGATATGATTGTGTTTTCAAGGGCTTTGAGGACTATTTTGATCATGAAATACCATCCAAATCTCGTGGCATGTTTGATATATATGGTTTCCTAGAGGTGCAACACCAACACCTCATAATGATAATATAGATACTCATGTTATTCACTTTACGATGAGTTGTTTATATAAATTCTTCCCATGTAGAGACCCTATTTTATAACAATACAAGAGGTATTCCTAAATACTTTGAAGTAATTTGACCTCTATTAAAACCCAAGGTTCGACTTAACCTGATTTGAACCATCTCTGAACAATTGAAGGAGAACATTTCTTATTTGTTAGTGTTCACTATAGCTCCTGGGGCTTCCATAAAAAATTGTAAAATCCTACCCATTCTTTTCACCTCTCTCTAGGTTCGTAAACTAAATAATATAATGTTGTCAACAAATGTTGATGAGAAATAGGAAGATCTACCCCTTATGAGAAAAGGTTGTAGACGTGTCCTTATACACTAGCTTTTTGAAACATTCGACCAAGTCCTTTCATGTCTAGAATAAATAGAAATGTTGATAGAGGATCACCATTCCTGAGCCCTTTGGAAGGATGAATAGTATGATAGGGTGAACCATTAATCAAAGTAGAGAAAAAAATGAGATAATGGACGCCACACACTCTATCCATTGTTCAAAGAAACCATAAGCTTGGAGAACCTGAAATAAGAATTGCCATCTAAATCTTTCATGGGCCTTCGATAAGTCTAGTTTAATGATATAACTAAGAATTTTTACGACCTCAAAGAATAAATAATTTCTTGCACCATAATAACTCCATCCACAATTTGACACCCTTCTATAAAACTAGTTTGAGATGGGGAGAATAATAATGGAAGGAGCAGTTTCAATCAATCAACTATTACCATAGAAATAATTTTAAAAAGAATTCTACATAGAGAAATTGGTCTGAAAGCCTCTGGAATTTCAAAGGGACATGCTTTTGAGGCTAATGCTAGGAACATAGCATTGAGTGTTGCATGAAATGATCCCAACCATCTTGATTCCTCAACTACTTCTTGAATTTCCTTGCCTAAAAATGCCCAACATGCTTGCAATTAGTATCTCGTAAGGTCATCCGGTCCAAGTGCCTTGTTCTTACGCATGTTCATAACCACCATTTCAACCTCAGACGTGGATATTGGTCACATTAATGCAATATTTTTCTCACTATTAATCACTCTTGGTATGTGTTGAATCATTCTATTTATAGCTAATTGTCTTCCTGAACTGTAATCCGTCAAGAGATCATTAAAATAATGCATTGATTCACTTTCTATATCTCAATGTTGTAGTTTCTTATCTCCATCCTTTCCTCTGAAGGAAAAAAATTGTACGCTCAATCATAGCATTGTGGAAGAACTTTGAGTTACGATCTCCCTCCTTGATCCATTGTATCCTAGAATTTTACTTCCAAAGAGTCTCTTCTTGTTACCTTTTGTGCTCTATATTTTGAAGGGTCTGTGCCTCTTATGCTATCAACTCTGAGGTTCTTCCTTCTAGAATTATTCTTTGTTGGATGCTAGCCATTTTACTTTCCCACTCTGTCTTGTCTTCAAAGATATTCCAAAAGGCATGGTTATTCCAAAATTTTATCCTTTCCTTCAAATATTTTAGCTTGAGTTAGAATGTGTTCATTTTGTTGGTCCCTATAATATCCAAATCCTTCCACCATTTGGCTAATAAATGCGTAAGACCAATGGATTGAAGCCAAAAGCTTTCAAAACGGATAGGCTAATTTAGTGGGGCTTCTTTCAGATCAGTTTCCAATCAAATGGGTTAGTGATGCTACCCCATGCAAGACAAAATTGAGGCTTCAATAAATATATCATTCTATAAAACTTCCTTTGATAACAAAAAATGATCCAAACAACATGCTATATGATTGGTGCCTCTACGATGATATTCCAGGTAAACATCCTATTGTTTGTTGGAATGTGTATAAGGTGCAATATCTATGATCCAATCAAAATCAGAGGATGCTTGGTCTAACCTATGAATGCCTCATTTTTTCTCCTCTAATGATCTTATGATATTAAAATATCCTCCGACCAACCATAAGACATTTCCTATCATTTGTTTCACCTTCTGTAGTTGCTTCCAAAAAACCTTCTTGTCCCTTGTACCTGGAGGGTTGCAAACCACCAATAGAAAAAAAATATTTTGTTCTGACATACCTAAATCAACCTGTAAGAATTCGATCATAAGCCATCCAGTCTTGGAAGACCACTTCATGTGGTTTCCACCAAAAATCTAAGCCTCTTGCACTACCCGTAGCATTGGGAGACATGGACTCACATCCTTTCCAATAAGTGCCTGCTATTTGATTCATTTTCTCCCCTATTAGTTTTGTTTCATGTAATATAACAATCATTATTTTTTCCTTTGTTATTCAGTCCCTAATATATCGGTGTTTGTATCCCTCTTATGTTCCATGAAATAATTCTCGTGATGATGAGTTGGGAAAAGGAAATGTCTTCTCTGTCATAGCTATTGCTTGATCTGTATTACCCTGGTTCACTCTAGTGTTTTGCCTCGCTTCCTTCTTCAGTGTATTTGTCTTCTTCTCATGTTCTTTAATAAGGTCCTTCAGTTTAATTTCTTTCTCCTTGTCCTTAAAATCTTGGAATGACTGATCTATTGCGTCCAATATTGAGTTTCATCAGTTTCTTTTCCACTTGAGATAAGCATTTGCATATATCTCTCTTTTCTCTTTGGACAAGTCCCCCAGTTCTTATTGCACCTAATCATTCACCGGTGTAGCTAATACCCTCTCTTCATCTGAGAGGTTTGATGAATTTTTCTTTAGTAAAGGAGATATTTCCTCAAAACCTGGTAGTGAATAAAAGTCAAAACTACCTTGTATATCTTCCTCCTCTTCGAACTTACATTTTAGCACACCTTTTGTCTAGAGTTCATTTTGTGGGAATAATATTCATATCGATGGCTTCTATGTTCTGAGAGTCTTCTTCCATATCCTCCAGTGCGGAAAATAAATTCTTCCCCTGCAACCCCTTTGTATTATAAGAGGTTCAGTTCTTGTGAGTTTGTCTCTGTGTAGCGACCTTATTGAAACCATCATTTTACATTTGACCACCGCAAGCTCGTTCCTTTGTTCTTAGTGGACACTCTCTTATCAAGTGGTCATGCCCATGACAAATTCTACATCTAAATGAAACACACTCATGATATAGAGGTTGTTTCCAGATCTCTCAATGATAGTCCAACTCTATATAATCTGATAATGGTTGAGATATTTTCATATACACACCTAACCTAGCATATGATATGTTTTTACCTATTTTTGTTACCTTTGATACCTTGAAAAAAAATCCTAGTGCTTTCCCTATACCTTTTAGAATTTTTGGTATCCATAAATCTACTCGTAAAGAGTACAATATTACCCATATGGGTGCTTCTATGAATTTCTCCTTATGTGGGTTGAAACAAGCTTCCTAGTGCCTAATGTAGAGACCCACATTATTAAGGAAGTATGATCTCCCTTCAAAGATCCTACCTATATCTTCAAGGTGAGAAAAGATGAGTGTGAAGACACCTTTCGGTCCCAGTCCCAAATCCACCACTCCTTTTGGTTTCCAGTTATGTTGTATCCAATGCTCCAATTCCTTCTTCACGGGTCAAATTGCTACACACTTACATATAAAATCAGTTATGTTGTATCCAATGCTCCAATTCCTTCTTCACGGGTCAAATTGCTACACACTTACATATAAAATCACGATCTGCAATGCATTTCCCGTGCTCTTCTAGACATATTGTAGGAGTGATAAATCTAAGGGTCTGAGGGGCCTTAGGGATACATGGACCTTGTAGACTCATTTTACACTTATCTCCCAAAATAAGCATTTAAGAGTAACTTGAGGATCCTCCTTTTGTACCAAATTTCCCTTCCCATTGAAAATACATACTAGCAAGAGCATTCCAGAAGGAGGTGTGACCCTCTCTTGCCTTTAAAATCATGTTTAAAGAATCCTTGTCTGCAATATCTGAGTTTGTGTAGTTTTGAACATGGGATTGAAAGTGGGAGAACCAAGGCTACCCAAATTCCATAATCAAAATTTTTAGCTGAGCAGTTTCAACAACGCCTTAGCTTTCATCGCCTCACCCCAAATTATTTTTAAATTCAAATAGGTTACTAGTAACCATTTAAAAAATGCTTACTATATGTACAAAATTGAACAAATGCTTTTCAATTTATTAACCAAATTGAATAGTTATAAATTTATACTTACTAAATATTTAATTGAGTAGATTATAAATTCATATTGATCAAATATCTAGGTAAATAGGTTATAAATTTATATTTATAAATACCTAATTAAATGGTTTATGAATTAATATTTATTATAAAAAGATTAATACAAAACATTGCATTAAATAAAAATACTATATATTAAAAAAAAATATTTTCTAATATTCTGTTGAAGTTTACAACTATTCACGTCCATGTGCTTGTATGTCAACACGATTCTAGCGCAAGATTGACAAGTCACCTACAAGCACAAATGTTCATTCCAAGGCCTGCCACCACTATAAACCTTACACTCTATAGTATTCTATTAAAAGATAAATTTTTTTAATTTTTTTTACAGAAAATTAGAAAATTATTTTAAGAAACTTACTTTTAAATTATATATAAAATACATACCATGCATGAAAGACCAAGGAGACAATTGTCTAGTTTTGTAATGGAATGAGAGGTTAATAACCAGGTAGCCCTCTCGAGGGCCATTTCTACCATGCGTCCCAAAAGTGGAAGTATAAATTCCTATATTTATAATTAAATATATCATCTTTCTAACTGATATTTGATTAGTGCGATATAAACCCTTACTATCCCAAAGTAATGACAACATTTATTAAAAATCATCTTCCATCCAATAAAACCCAAACCTCACATAAAATTATAGCTACAAGCAAAACCCTAATTTCATATGAACTACCAACAAAATTCTTATAAAAATAATTTTATTGATTTTTTAATTTACTTCTTTAATCTCGTATAATTCCATTCTTAATAATTTTTAATGTGACATCAACAATCTATATATTATTATTGATAATGATATATTTTACGATTGATGTAATATTAATATTAATATCATTATTCTTTGAAATTTAGTCATAAATGATTCTTCCCTGCCCTAAACAAGCTGGCCTATAGTTTAAAAGGTGATAAATGATTCTTCCATGCCATAAACACGCTGAACCATAGTTTAAAAGGAACATTGTTATGTGCTCAATACCAATGCCGGCGCACGTTCTCGGCCACATATGAAAACTCGAACGAATGCTTTTCATGTAAAAGCAGGAAAGCACATGACAACTCAGGTCAGTTTAAAAGATTGGTTTAAGTAATGGTGATTAAAAGATTGGTTTAAGCAATGGTGATTAAAAGATTGATTTAACAACTTGACACAAAGGTAAAAAAACAAAAAAAAGAGCTTAAAACGAAATTCTAGCTGTCCTTTCAGGGATGCTTGAGTGATTATATAGTAGCGACTGGCAATTGATGAATGAAGAGTGATATTAATTGTCAATGGAGAGGATGTTGTGCTCAGAGGAGGAATTTTTACACCTCCAAAAACCAGAGTGAAGGAAAGGTAGCAGGCGATTGGGGTAATTTTCTGTTCCCTTGGTTTAATCGGTTTGTCCCTTTAATTCATTCCACGGGGAATTTTGAGTAACCTGACGAATTTTGTTTCTCTGTTGAATGATTCAACAGGTTAAGCATGGAGTGGACTCTGTTAGCTCTTTATTTCTCTCTGAAACATTGTGATGTGATGTAAAGTTGTCTGTCTTACGGAGCG
>APFE030940007.1:0-26328 GCA_000404065.3 Pinus taeda
AGTAAATACACCAAAAAGAGGAGAATCTCTGGTAATTAATAAAGTCCTACTTAAACCAGCAAAGGAGATGGTTGAACCGCTACAAAGGATTACTTTGTTCAGGACAATGTGCAAAGTTCAAGGGAAATGTTGCCAGATGATCATTGATAGTGGCAGCACTGATAATTTGGTTTCTACAGAAGTAGTGGAGAAATTGAAGCTGAAGACAATGAAGCATCCAACACCTTATAAAGTGTCATGGTTGAAAAGGGGAAATCAACTGTTGGTAAGTGAACAGTGTGAAGTGGAATTTCAAGTGGGCAAGTACAAAGATAAAATTGTTTGTGATGTGATGCATATGGACGTGTGTCACATATTGCTTGGAAGACCTTGGCAATATGACAAAGGAGCCATACATGACGGGAAAAGAAACACTTACAAGTTTGGAAAGGATGGTGTCAATCACACATTGTTGCCTTTGCAAGAAGAAGATGTACTGGGACAGAAGACTGATTCAAAAACTCTGTTACTTGGAGGAAAGGAATACTTGGAGAAGATAATGGATGTATAGTTGAGACGGGAAGAACTCAGAGCAGCTGAGTTGGAAGAGGAGGTTTCCATTGGTGAAGCAGAGGAGAAGATCATTGATGATTTCTTGAGTTATTGGGTAAATCCAGATCAGTCGAATAATGTGAACTCTTGTGTTTGTATAGCTGACAATTGTGATGTGATTACAGGTATTGAGAAGGATGCGCAATCTTGTGAAGCTGTCACAAACATGGAAAAAAATCTTTCAGGAGAGAAGTACTTTGAAGAAGAAAGCAACAATGCTTTTGCTGTTACAGCACATGAAGTTCTTGTGAATGAAGAAAAGGATCAGCTTGAGGGGCTGGTATATGAACCAACAGTTGAAACTATTGAAACTTGTAGTTTTAAAACTAACAAGTTCTATATGAATGCACGGATGATACATGACGATGATCAATTTGTTATAAATGTTGATAATGACAAATTGTTTTTATTAAGTGATGGACAGATAACTGAGTTTATTGCAGGAGTTGAGAATCAGAATTATGTTCTGATAACAAATGATGAGATGGTAACAACAGGAAGCTTGGCTTGTGAAAGTATTGAAGATTGCACAAAAAGTTTCTCAAAGGAGATGACAGGTTTATGGCATGAGTTAAGTGTTCTAGAGAAGAGAATAGAAGTACAGAAGATAAGTATTTAGAATATAAAGACAAAGATGAATGAAAATAAAGAGGTTCATTTTTATGAACCAGAATACAGAGGCATTCTCAGAGAAGATGATGTTGAGGATAGACTGAGTGATAATCTCAAGAATGATTGGGATCAATATACTGAAATACTGGTAATGGGAAGTAAGGCATTGAGGCCTTATGAATTTTATTTTAATAAGTGCTTGGTGAATGTAGGTATTGGTACTGAAGAACATTTGACTCAGTTGAGCAGTCAAATGAAGGGAGAAGAAGTTTTCTGTTTCATAAGACAAGAGGGTATGGATGATCGGGTGGCAGTCAGAACAGAAACAAGCATAGAAGCAAGAAGTCAGCGAGTGACAGTACAAACTGAGCAAGCTGTCTTAGCTCAGCAGGCAACAAGAAATCAACAGCTTGAAGATTTATTGGACAGGGAAATTGAATTAATTAGAAGAATCATGTTGAAAGTGTCTCAGAGGAAGACATCAGCAAGGAAGAGAAGCAGCAGAAGCAGCAGCAAGATGAAAACAGGGACAAATTGTGAAAGTGCAGCTAGTGGAGCAAGACAGCATAAAATATGTAGACCTGGAGAAAAGCAGCAAGCAACAACAGATGATGACTTGCAGAACAAAGTGTGGGATCCTGGAAGAGAAGAACAAAGACTAAAACGCATGATCAGGAGATCATGATCATTTTCAACCTTGGGAGTCTGATGCAGGAGCATGCAACTCAGAGGGAAAAAGCCTACAGTTTCTATGTTTTTTCTAGTTAAAAAAATAGGAACAGGGTAGAAAATAAAACATGCTATCTTTTTTTTTCAGTTAAAAATAGCATAAAAGTAATGAATAAAACTTGCTATATTTTCACAGATAGACAAGTTGTAAAAAAAAAAAAGCCTTAAATTACTATGTAAAAAAAGGTCTACTTTTGTAATAGCGAAGGTTATCCATTATGAAAAAAATATACATTGGCTGCCAGGTTTGAGGAGGGAGAGGGCGGTGCCAGAATTATCATGATGAAAATTTCTCTCAGCGTTTTGAAGAAAAATCGATGATGTCTTGCTAAATTGTATCGATGCACTGTGTATTAAAGAGTTGAAGCATTGAATAATTATTGTGCTGTGTATGGAAAAGGCTTGAAACGCCTTCTATTCTCCGTTGGATACATTACTGTGTATTAAGCCTTCAGTGGTTTCTTTTGTTGTAATGATTGCACCATTTTAATTCCATTTTTATTACAGTCAACGTTACTGTGGATTGGAAGTCGATACAATTCTTAGAAATCTGGTAGCTCTTAATATGGCGTGATTGATTGCATGTGTTATATAAGTAACTGTGTATTTAAACATCTTGGCAACAGTGGACGGACAGGTTCAAATACCAGCGTATTCTCCAGCAATCAAAGTGGTGTTTATACGCTTACATGCGTGGTTATTGTCTTGTTCTTTTTGATCAAATATAGAGTAGCAGATACGTTGTATATGTGTAGCCATTACCTTGGTTTTTGGTCGAATTCTGAATTGTGAGCAGAAGAAAAAGGAGTGTTGTGTGGGTTTTTGGATCTTATTTTTCCTAGTTGTTTGCGCAGAGAGTGCTGTCAATTAATTGTGGTGACCGGGTTCCTCACAACCACTGGCTCGAAAGAGCATGCTGTCTACCGTCAGAGCGTTCTAGTATTTACTTATACTCAAATTACTGGTTCGCTGTTGCACATATCATAACCGATTCAGTCCATTCGGATGGTCTGAGCTCAGCGGTGGTTGTCCGTTGGTATTCAAGGCATCATTATATTAGAATGCAATCTATTGAATTGCTGTTGTATAATTTATAGCATAAATCCTTCCTTAAAAAGGCCATCAATAATAATAGATGTATAATCCCCTTGTAAAACCTACGCAAAATTTTTAATTTTGCTGCCTTTGACAATAAATTAGCAAGGTTGTGGCTCATTGGAAAAAGGAATGAAGCTATCAGTTTAATGACTGATATGCCTGAAGACAATACAAGGGAAATAGAGGCGGATATTGAGGAGATTGCATCCAAATTGGAGAGACTATCCCTAATGTTTGCACCCTTGCCATCAGGTGTGGCGCCCGGTTTGTGCGAAGGTGCCCGACAATGAAACAGAGGAGCGCTCGGTTTGTGCGACGACTTGGCACGGGTGTCTTGGTGACTCGGGTGAGTGCCCGTCCATCGTGCAAGTGTGCATGGTGACTTGGTGAAGTGTTGAGATTGTGGACAGAGGTGTGTCTCGGTTGAAGGTGCCCGTGTGTGGCGACTTTGAGGTGCGGTTGAGTTAGGAAAACAACACGATCGTGCGACAAGGTGAACGAAGAATTGGTGAGTTGTGCGGCGACCGTGCGGAGGTGCCGACGAGCTAGGCAACCGAGTTTTGCCTTAGATTGTAAATTTGGCTAAGTATGAAACTTGGGTTTTCCAAGTATACTTGTAAAGCGTTGTAAACTGTTGTATAATATATATTGTTGGGCAGACTCATTGTTCAAGGAGTTGCCCCTCCCTTTATACTGTGCAATTGTGTTCATCATTTATAATTGCTGTTGATAATGAATGTGTATGGTGTTCATTGGTATAAAGGATAACGAAATAATACCTAGTTGAGAAACACAAACTAAGTAGGAATAAGTGGTTAGGCGTAGTCAACGAACATAAGTATTGGTGAAAAGAAAGTGTTTGGTGGTGCCGCACCTCACCAAGAGTGGTTGAAAGACTATCGCTGGCTTGGGGCCGTGACTCTGGCGATCCTAGTTACTGGTTTGTAACGTTTACCACTACTTGTGGGTTTTGGTGTAACGGAAAACCTCCATATTCCCAAGAAACAAAACCAAACATCACAACAAAACCTTAGCAAATGGCCAAAACAGAAAAAAAGAAAGACATAATTTGATGATGTGGAAGGAAATTTAAGTGCAACTAGATACCTTGATGTCATTGAGGAGCTTCTCCATTTGGGAAATTTAAGTGCAACTAGATACCTTGATGTCGTTGAGGAGCTTCTCCATTTCATCCGACACGTGAAGCAGTTGCTGCATCGCCCAAGAGAGGATCAATCACCATATTTCAATTCTCTAACACTGCAAAGAAAATATAATTATTTTGGTCTATTTCAAGTTGTGAAAAAATTAGCCCAAAACATTTATAAATAACGAAATTGCTTGCCGAATTTTAAAGATCAACGAAAAAACGATTTCAGAATGACAAATTGAGTGTTTTTGTTTGGCGCACACAAATTTGAAATAAATGACGTTGGCGTATGCGGTAAGTGTATCACTCAATGCGACCGTAATCTTTCCCAGTGTATGTATGACCATCATCCATAGAAACATCCTAGCTCTTTTCAGTAAGTCGCATTATAGTTTATTCCTTTAAGGAGTCGTGGATGTTGGGGTTGCCTTGGATGCTAGAGTTGCCCGCAGGGTGGTTTGGCTGTAGCGGCTTTCGCTTGGCATTGAAGTTGTCGTGGATGTTGGGGTTGAGTTGGATGTCAGAGTTGCCTGCAGATGGGACTGACAGTTGTGACACATTTTTGGAGGGGGTTATAGATATTTTGATTTTGGATTTGGGCTACATTGATACAATAACACTGGACGCATTTTGATTTTGGGTATCAGCTACACTGATACAGTAAGATTGGATGCTACTTTTCGTATCAGTAAGTTGAAACTGACTGCCCTCACTTGTACGGAGAAACCCTATTCACTCCAACTCAATCTGCATCAACATATAACCTGGACATATATCGATATAATATGATCAAAATTGCATCAACACACAATCATTTGTAACACCAACTGTACAACCGTACCTACAACTTACAATACCATATCAGTTTTCACATCATACGACATTACAGAAATTAAAAACAACTTTACTGTACTTTAGGATGGGAATACTCAACCTGAGCCCAAAGTGCATGAGGAGCAAGAGGCAAGAAATAGAACACATAGCTCGTTCGTTATATCGGAACCGGTGGAGCTCAAACTCGGATTTGAAAACCATCTACGCTTCTCCCAACCATCACGTTTGACAGTTTGATTGGAACATTCAATGGCTCTAACGTACGTGATAAAAAGAATTGTTGCTTGCATTGCATCGAGTGTGGAGAAAATTCGTCATTGCATGAACAAAGTCTACTAATTTCACATTTTGAAGGTTGCATTTTCATTATTTTATATTGTTATTACCATAGTTACCAAATTCGAATTCAAATACGAATACGAATTCGATTCGATATCGAAAAAATTCGATTGTATAAAATTCAATACTGAAAAAATTCAAAAATATACATCTTATGTAGAGTAACATATTATTGCTATTTTTTTCAAAACTTTATAAAATAAAAATGAATCTTTCCTAGAATAATACCATTATTTCCTTATTTCCAATATCAATCTTTTCTGCGTATTTATATTTTTATCTATTTAAGATAATCTATTATTTGTATTCAGAATTGAGAAAACATTTAAATAAAATATATTAATATAAATAACAAAAACTCAAAATTGATATTCAATGTAAAGAATGAAATATTGAATATTTAAATAATCTCCACAAACTAAAGTGAGTACTAATTCCCATTATAATCCAAATTTATTCAATAATAACTAGATACATTAATCTTTATGACGAATCACAAAAAAAAATACTTTAATTGAATTCTAAATCAACTATACTAAACCCAATTTAGATAATGATTGTCATTTAAGAACTATATTTTAAAATTTTTAACAAATTTATTTATTTTTAATAATTTTTTAATAAAAAGCCACCTTTTTAATAAAGAATTTACTATTTTATAATTGAAAATTTTAGATATAAAATTTCCATAACATTTTTTAATATATAAATATTAGTAAAATTTGGTGAAATGCTCAGGAAAATAGATGTTTCTATATATGTATAAATGTATAAATGGTCCCATGGGACAGATGTTTCTATATATATTACGATGGTTGATTGGATGTTTTTACGATGGGTGGTTTAATGTTTCTATATATTTCTACGATGGTTGCTTATATTGCTCCGGAGGAACAGAGGATATTACGATGGTTGGTTGGATGTTTTTACGATGGCTGGTTTAATGTTTCTATATATTTCTACAATGGCTGCTTATATTGGTCTGGAGGAACAGAGGGTAAGCTATGCTAAGCTGTTCAAAATCACAAGCGGTAGTGGAAACCAATGCGTAAGATGGCTACTTTCTTATTAACTCGAGGAAATAGCAGAGCATTGTACCCTTTGCTCAGCGATTCAGAATTGCAACCTGCAGTGGAGAAATTAACTTTATTGATTTGGTCAACCACAAATAACGTATAGTATCGAAATTAACGTATTAAATGGCGAATCGAATCGTATCAGCCAATTTCCGAACTTTTTTGGCCAATACGGCCGAACTTGGTAATTATGGTTATTACTATTAAATAAAGGAGTTGTCTTTAGGGTGACTTTTTGGAAGCTTTTCAGGCTGGTTTTTCTTGTCTAAGTTCTCTAAAATCTTGTAGGAATTTATTGAAATCACAAGTTTGATGGGTAACCCCTGCACAATCCAAATGTAAGGCCTTAGTGGTTTTTCAAGGTGCTGAATATATCTGTATAGTCAAAAACCCAGTTTAAATAACACAAATCAAGATTTCACCTCAAATATTTACACCAGATTCCAACAGCAAAAGGTCCAAAAAATTCCATTAAAAACAACTCCATTAAATAAATAACTAATCAATAAATTGGATATTTCTTCATTTTTTTACATTGTTATTACCATTAAATAAATAACTAATCACTAAGTTGACTAGTTGACTATTTTAGTTTACTTAGATAACTGTTGACAGATCATTTTTTCTTGTTTCTCTACTGCAACTTGTTTTAATTAATGATACTACCTAGACAACGGGAAGAAAATTACATGCTCCGCAGCATCCTGGTTGAGGAAAATCCCCGAAGTTTGAAGTCCCGGGAGTCTCGGACCTCGAAAACTAGTAAAAAAATGCCAATTGAATTGAATTGGAGAGCCAACATTCGGGATTGAGGATTTTCAAGGGACAGGTGGTAGTACATTATTGGCTAGAGGTGACATTAACATAATGTGTCAGTACATAAGTGGCAAGTAGTTTCGGGGTTTTCCGTGTACTTAAAGGTGGGTGACACTTAGACCTATCACAAATTGACGCGTGACAGCGATATGTTAGCATGACGTTACCCTCGCCGTGGGGAATCCTAGAGATTAGAATCCCGCAACCCTTTTGTGAATTGAATTTGTCCTAGAGTAGATAGGGTTGGGTATGTCGCTATATCTATATATATAGAAAGAAAGAGCAATTTAAAAATGATGCCTTTAAAATTCATACCCTACAAACCACAACCATAATACTTAATTAATTTGAAACAACCATAAATAAACAAATTTTAAGATTGGGTAGCTCACTTGAATGTATGGTGGTGGAGGTGGACGTGGACGCGGACGTGTTATGTAGATGACCACAGGGATTTTGATGTTTGGATTCGGACGTGGAGGTGGATGTGGACGTGGACGTCGAGTTATTGGGTGGTTGATCACAGTGATTTTGATTTGGGGTTTCGGCTGTAGACGTGGATCTATTGTGTACGTCACCACAGTCATTTTGATTTTGGGTTTCGGCTGCATTAAGCCTGGACGCTACTGGCGGCTTTCAATGCCATCAACACTCCAACTTATACGAATAAGTCCCCTCCACTCCAACTCAATCTGCATCAACACATAACACGTGGACAAAAATATATAAATAATATGATCAAAACTGCATCAACACATAAGGCGAACGTAGAACGTATAATATGACCAAATCATTTGTAACACTGAATGCACAACCATACCAACAACTTTACTATACTATAAATAATATGATCACAACTGCGTCAAGACATAAGGCGGACGTATAATATGAGCAAATAATTTGTAACATTAAATGCACAACAATACCTACAACTTACAAACATTAGAGACATTAAAAACAACTTTACTACACTAGTTTAGGATGGAAATACTCAACCTGAGCCCAATGTCGATGAGGAGCAAGAGATGAGAAATAGAACGCATAGCCCATTCGTTATATAGGAACCGGTGGACTCCAAACTTGGATTTGAAAATCATCAAATCTCCTTCTCCTTCCAACTATCGGATTTGAAAATCACGGATTCCAAACTCGAACTCGGATTTGAAAATCATCTATGCAACCATCGGATTTGACAGTTCCATTGGACCATTCAATGATGCGTCTACATTATTTTATTACCATTAGATATATAACATTAATTAATGATAAAACCTAGACAGCGGGAAGAACATTACATGCTCCCCAGGGCATTGCATATTGCTGGCCCACTTGCCCACAAACCAATCACTAAAATAATTTTAATGATGAGATTTATAATTTGTTTTAGTGTTAGAATGACATACATCTGTCCAGCGTTACGAGAATGACGTAGATTCACAATGGAAGAATTACCGGGAAAGTTGTGGACCCACTAAGGTTATAGAAATTCTGGTCATATTAGAGAAAATCCAGCAAAAATTTTTGTAAATCCATGAGTGGATGTAAATCCTTTATCTCTATTATCTCTATTGTCAAAAAAATGTCCCGCGTCCAAGATTCATTTATTTTATTCAACGAAAATAATAAACTAGCACAACAAGGCATCGCCACCAATTAAGTGACTGATGCATTATGTAGATCTCACACGGATTTCAAACCCAAGGTACTCCACAGCATAATAATATTTCACATTTCACCTGGAAATTGTTTCCATAACAACAATTTCCATGTTCCCACGCGGTGTGGTTTCCATAACAACAATTTCCATGTTCCCACGACGTGTTTGGCCACTTGCCGACGTTTGCATGAAGAACAGGTAGAAACGTCATCTCCTTTGCCGACGTCAGCAAAGTAGAAACGTCATCCTTTGCCGACGTCAGCACCCACGTGCATCACTATTTTTTTTCTTACACGTATGTGAAAGTGTAAGTGTGTGTTATTTTTCTAATACAGTAACACAGGGGAGGCTCAGCTAACCAGTCTGCCATAGGGCATTAAATGACTGGTTAGCTGCATGCCCTTTAACTTTATAATACACTTCATTATTTTTCATTTATCTCGTTATGCGTGCGGGTGTGTTATAAAGTTAAAGGGCATGCAGCTAACTAGTCATTTAATGCCCTATGACAGGCTGGTTAGCTCTTGCCCAGGCACACAAGGGATGCCAAAATCATCGTTGCAGTTTCTCAGCAAGTGAGAATAAGTCAATCTGTCGGTTTATTAATATTCTGCGAATCTGAACCACGTCTATCGTCAAAGACTTCGTTGGCATTTTGAAATTTTCAACCTGCTCACTCACTACTAGCCTTTTCTTAATGTTTTAAACTATACTACGGGGTTTTCGTATTTTGGAACTTCGCCAATGCTTTCTTTTTGGTCGTCCTTGGAGAAATCAAACGCTAAAAGTCGCTGCACCAGAGTTTTGAAAATTAAATGTTACCAAACAATAATAGATGATTTTAATGTTTACTGACAAACGGACATCTTGTTGGTACACAGTGAATGAGAGTTTTGAATTAAATGTCCCCAAACAATAATCCATAAAGTAAACTTGCTGGTACACAGTGAACGAGAGTTTTGAATTAAACGTCCCCAAACCATAATCCATAGATTTACTTTATGTTTGTTAATGTTTTGAAGGTTCCCAAACAAAAGTCGATAAATCTACTTTATATTTGTTAATGTTTCGGAAGGTTCCCAAACAATAATCGATCATACGATCATACTATGTTTGTGAATAAGTGGGAATTCCACGTATTCACAAACATACGATCATACAATGTATTTTATTTGATTCATAAACTATACAAGTCTAGCTATTATTATGCTATATTAATATTGCAAAATATACAAGGTTGGGTGCTTGAGGTAGGATGCCAACCATGTATTTACTACTCTCTCTCCTTATAAGCTATTGTATAAATCACATTTCAATATTTGTAACACTATATATGGTTATGGTGGCTTAACTACCTAACCATTGACTAGATCTTCAAATGTTACATTGGTCAAATGTTTGCTAATGACATGCATTAAAGTCTATTGCACATTACATATCATTAATTTATACATAAACATTGCATAATCCATTAGTTTGCTTCTCCAACATTCTTTTAGGCTGCAACCAGATTATAAAAAATATAAGAATATTTCAACAAACCCTGTTTATTTAAGTCAAACAATGTGGATAGATTTGTTTTTAGTGCCTGTAACAGGAGCTCTGGAAAATACTTTATCAGAAACATCAAGCTAGGTGATAAGTTGTTGGCCATCAACAATGTTCATTTGTGTCCCTTTGGGCATCGATTTAATATGTTGTGCCAAAAGAGATCATCTCGAATTACAAGACGAAGAGCTAAATATAACTCAGAAGGACACCTATTCAGTCCATGAGATTTACCCTTAGCCATGTGCGGATATTTACCCTTTATCATGCTTCAATAATATATAGAAGAATGACCTCTGCGCTCTCCTACATCCAAGGCTCTCCAACATCCAAGGCTCCCGAACATCCAAGGCTCAACTTCAATCAGTGAATGTAGTGTTTCTAGTGAACTATGATGCCATATGGTGTCTAACTTCCAAGCAATGATGGTCTCCAATGACTCCAAGCAGGCTAGCAACAACTCTAGCCTCCAAGTAGTAACTCCTCCAAGTAGTGACTGCAATGATGGTACTAGTGAGTCCTCCAGGCTCCAATAGTGAAATGAATGAATAAAAGAGGGAAGCGACATCAATAGGTTAAAAAGCTATATGTTAACAGTTAAAACGCGACGATTTACCCAAGAAAAACAAGTTAAAACCAGAATCTATTCTTGATGTGGCTTTTTTAGAGTGGAAAACATTTTAATTTCCTAAAGAGTCTCGGAAATTGGATTTGGCGTTTCCAAAAAAATTGAAATGGTTTTAAAACATTTCATGGACATTTAGTCCATTTTTGCTGAAATCCATTTCCAAAATGATAAATGATGTTTTTGGTGTTTGTGATAGGTGTTTGTGATAACTTAGATACATGGATAATGTAGCAACTAAGATGGAATATGTGGGATGTGATCAAATTGGCAATCATGTCCTCCTTATGGAGATGATGTTGCGAAGCAACTTTTCATAGGAAAGTTAATTAGTTCAAGCTGGATATGAAAATATTAATGTACTTGTATAGATTGATTTGTTATGAAAAACATGACACTTTGAATAAAGAACTACGGGTATCACATATAACAAATTAAGTAGATCATTGAATTGCATCAGGTCCCTCATCCAAGGCATTGCTTGACAGCTTCCTCTACTTATCATCAACAAATGAAGCTTAATTTACAATGCGGAAGTATTTTTGTATGTCATAGTATACATCCCAGGGCCTGCCACTTCATCAAGTCAGGATACACTAATCTTGCCCATGGATATGGCACTCCACTGCGTCTTCTAGTTGTGAATAGAGAGAAACATAACAGTGAAAGAGATATTCTATCTCCTCCCCAACTATTTATATTAGGGATCAAGAAAACCAACATGCAAGAAAAACTTAATTAAATATATTTAGTATCAAGTAATTCCATTCCTCAAGAGGTCAAAATAATGTTTTTTTTCTTTATTTTAAAATTTTCATTCCACAATGTATGAGTAAACACCAAATCAGTGAAAGATTTCTTACCCTTGCTTTGCTTCAATGTCTTTGATGAAGTCAATATTAGGCTCACAATCCAGCACTAAGGCTAGAGTCCAAAGTTGACATGTCATTCGGTGCATGTCATCATGAAAATTGTGCAACCAACTTCTGACATCGTAAAACTACATCTTGTTAATTTCCTGTCAACTTGTGTCTATGTTATATTTGGATGATAAACAGTAAGAATGCTTCACATTCCCTCCATATTAGTTGGTGCTAGAACCAAGCTCGGAAAAGTCTTTTTTATTTATTCTCATGGAAAAAGATTCCATTATTTTTCACACAGGTGAAGAAGGCACATATGATGGCCTGCACCACATGTGCCTACATTATCAAGGGTTGATAAACAATACGAAGGTTGCACAACCTATCCATATGTCTAGGCATTAGAACTACATTATGCAAAGCTCTCTTGCTATAATTCAATGGAGAATATTATTTCCCATAAAGTTGAAGTAAGAATCCACACATGATGCCCTGCACTACATTTTTATAAGCGTAGATAACCTGAGGAGACTGTGCTCTTGGTTTGTTTTTTCATTATTCATTTCTTTCTTCTTTGACAACACCTCCTTTAACCATCAATATCAAAGTAATGTACATAGTGGGCCATTTTGACCCAAAAAAGGTGGGTTGTGACCAAAAGTGAAATTATATTATGCTAAATACACCCTTATAGGTGGAAATTGGTGGCCGCCTTCCAATTCCACTAGGACCCCCTCCATTTCTTCTTTCAATTTTTTAGTTTCCTTAATTGTAGCACAATTTACTATTTTTAGCAGCTTTTTGGGTCCTAAACTTCCAGAGCAGTTTTGAGGCCCAAACGACATTTTTTTGGAAATCCACCACCAGTTATTTGTTGTTGAAAAATCATCTTTTCTATTGTAGTCCTTGGAGAGATCTTTCCAGCGGGTTTATCATGCGCATCAAACAGAGATAATGTGACCAAGTTGTGACCCCGGGAAGTTGGCTGTCCAACTCACCCCAATGGGGCCCATAAACTCTTGGTGTTACATCTCCTCAGGTTAGGGTTTTGGTGTTTAGGGTTTGCTCTTATTTTTCAATAATAAAAAAGCCCTTTAGCTTCATTGTAAGGAAGTTCAGAGGCATGTAGCCCCCACATCTCTTCTTAGAGATAAGCTACCATCGCTCGAGCTAGTTTATTTCCATTTACGTTTGTAAGCATATTTCAGTATTCTCCATTAATGAAATGAAGTATTATTTTTGTTGTATCTCTGTATTTGTGTTTATTTATTTACTTCATTGCGTTCTAGTTTAAATACGGATCAGTGGTATCAGAGCGGTCTACTCTTTATCTGTTTTTCCTTGCATGTCCCCAATGAGGTCGGGATATAAGGAGTTAGGGCTTGAAACGGTCGAACCTTTGCAAGACCAGCCTCGCAAATCCTGACGGCCTCCCATGGCAGATGAAAAGAAAGACGAGGTGGACATACCCATGCTCAGAGAAAGTAAAGTATGTCTGCATATCAAGTACAAGCAGATCCACTATGTATACAAGTACAAAGAACTGAAAGTACATAATGGATCATCTGATCATGATTGAACAAGTACATGTCTGAATATCACATATAAGAAGATGATCCATGAAGCTGAAAGATGAAGCTGATCACTGATGTGAAAAATTGATCCCAATAGTACCAAATGAACATGATGGAATAAGATGATATTACATCACAACTCGAATGCCAGCAAATAAGATGTCGCTGTGAAGGACTGCAACATATAATGTGGAAGGTGTCGACTAGCAGTAACAAGAGCAACTGGCAAGTGATCCAAAGAATGTTGATGCAACTCGAGGTCTTCACCGATCGCCGTGGTACATTTCTACACAATGGGAATAAATGATTTTATGTTGATCATGTGAGAAATCGTTTGATTACCGGTCATTGATGTATACCATTAACAAATGTGAGACTACTCACTGATAATGATAATGAGAGTCAAGGTATCCAGTACAATCTAACAAGTGCGAATGAATGAGCTGAAGTCGAACACCTAAAAGAATCTATCAATTAGGGGACAACGATGGTTTCCCACTGTCGATAGCGAAGGAATCTGCCAATGATGACTACAAACCCCAAGGTACTGCCAAATGGACTCTAGATCTTTGTCCCAGAGCAGTGAGCCATAGTCGATAGGAAAAGATCCGCTAGAAGGAAGGCATTAAGGCATCCTTCATCAATCTAGCACGAGTTTAACCCGTAGGCCAATAATGTGGAAGGAATCAGACAAAAAATATGTAGTAACCCAACCGAAGCATGTTTCTGGTGTACAAAAGATGTAGCTAGCGCACGATAGAAACCCTTTGAACCAACCAATAATGAAAGCTGAAAAAAAGGTGATGAATCCACCAATAGGGCCAAATGGAAAGCAAGGAACTTCACGAATCCCAATGTGTGATAATGAAAGCTGATGTCAAACACAAGGGAATCCACTCAGTCAAAGACCCATGATACTGATCGATGATGAGCACAAGGTGACCTATCAATAGTGAAAATAGGGCCAGGGTGCAGCTCTAAGCTTGCCCTCAGAGCAATATGTTGTCATCGATAAGGACAAGACCTGCCAGTAAGAAGTCAATGGAGACCTTCTCAAACCAACACGAGCAAAGGACCAATATAATTGATGTGATGACAAGCATGAAACTGACAACCAGGGATGGCCAACTGAAAAATAGGTTAAGAGACACCGCAGAGAGGCTGACTCAGGTTTACTTCCCTTGAACAAAAGCACGACTCAATGATGACTATGTGGTAGCATATGATAACTCTGTATAAGTTCGTAAAGTAGGAAGCGCGAACGAACTCTCCATATGATTGAAAGAGATAACCAATCAGAGGAGAACTAACTCAATAACAAGGTTAAGGCGTACCTAAGTCAAACTAAATCCTGCCCAAAATGGAGGAGAGATTTTCTTTTGAGTGCTTTGTTCAAGGGCAACACAACTGAGTCTAGCTGCCAACAATATATGGAAATGTTGTTTTGTTCCCACTCTTTTTGGAATACATAATTTTTTTGTCTTTTTCTTTAAGCTGGAAAAAGAATAAAAGAATGTTATAGTAGAGTGAAAAGTATGAGTGTCAATGAAACAGATGATCTAGTTCGTGGGATGGGAACAATCCTATGCTAAATGTAGGGATGCGAAACTGGTCAAGGACACTCAAAGGGTTGTTCCTTCCACCGATCAAAGGGCGTGTCAAGTTGCAGAAGCTAAGTGATTTCTAGTTTGAGTTTGCAGAAGACATGGTCAAATAACAGGCTTAAACACGAGTCCAAGTGAAGCCGTCTCAAAGCCAAAAGGTGAAAATAGTCAAAATGCAATGCAATGGTACAACTCAACACAAAGGAGCCTCGAAGGTATAAGGCCATAACTAAGAGAAGAAGGAAAGAGAATGAGTCTTCAACACACAAGTCATGGCGGGACTAAAGAGGGCTCCTGTGCCTACTCAATATAACAACATGGGCAACAAATG
The DNA here is from genome assembly GCA_000404065.3 of Pinus taeda. Classification (NCBI taxonomy): domain Eukaryota; kingdom Viridiplantae; phylum Streptophyta; class Pinopsida; order Pinales; family Pinaceae; genus Pinus; species Pinus taeda. The sequence continues at coordinate 15,448 of APFE030940007.1, forward strand.
TCAGTGAGGTGCTAACTATGATGCCAATGTAAAGGATGGCTCTACCATCGCATCATGATTTAAAAATTGGCGAGTGAACATGGTTTTCTAACCAAGACATGATGGGGTCGACCCTATGGCAAGTGTATCAACAAATGGAGGCTATTATGCAAGATGCAACAGAAAAAATGGTTTCCCTAACCTATATGCCAGTGAGTAAACGATACCCGCCATGATGGGTCGGTGGTCATGGAACCAAAAAAGACCTTGAAGAAGTGTCTGAAATACCCTAAAAAAAAACCTATTCCCAACAAACCATGCTCACAAATTAAAAGATTCATGAGACGAAAAAAATCAAGTTTTGAAAAAAATGATAATTTCAAAGCTATAAAATGACCTTTTGACTCACCATTTCTGTCATTTGTGTTGAGAACAAAAGTTATGGAGAGAAAAGAGAAAACTTGACCTCAAAGAATTGGACCGTTCAAATTGGATCAAAATCATCAGGTAACCCTCAATTCAAGCTTGCATTACTTTGTGATTATTTTTAAAAAAATTATTAAGGTTTGACCGTAGGAATTTATGTTAAAAATTTCAACTCGGCATACACGTGGATTGGATGTTATGAACCCATGTATACGATGACTCTACACACGACTACTTGTAAAAGGAACCTGCGTATATGCGGTTTGAAATTTAAATACAAAAATCTAACTGTTGAAACTCAATTTTTTTCAGGATGACAATCACATGGAGAGAGAGGGAGCATACCGCAATTGATAATGAAGTTATGAATGACCAACAGGCATTAGATGCATTGAGTGGATGTGGCTTGTTGAAATTTTTCAAAATGCCTAACATGAAAGCCAACACTCATCTACTTGAAATGCTAATCCACTATTGGAGTGTCGAGGATGATGCATTTATGATTGATCAGATGCCTTTGCAGATACAGGTGGAGGATATTTACTTTATCACTGGTCTCTCTCAGAGAGGAGAAGTTGTGCATTCGACGGGCCAGACACAAGGTAGCCTTTCAGTAGAAGACTACGTACACATATACTGTTCTGGGCATCCAGAAAAAATTGGAAGTCAGATTCCAATAAAACATGTGGAGAGCTTATCCCTGAGGATTCTACCGTTTACCATAGCGAGGATAAATGGATCAGCTTCACTGCACCAAGCTTCACGAGTGTCCATGAGCTTGGCAGTGGAGTGCCTCACCACTATTTTTTACTGGTGTACACCTCTTCTTACCAATATGAAGAGCCAGCTGTCTTCTATTCATAAAAGGCAGACCAAAAATTTTGGATATGGGATGATGTTTTGCTCCTTCTTTGAGAAGGTTCCTGGGCTGCGTCCGAAAGTATCAGTCTCTATCAGTAGCCCCTGAAATCCTTGATTGGGTAGGTGGGACGACTTGATGAAATGCCTTGGAGGTAGGGACGTGCCGAGGACTGCTTTTGATGATGAGTTCTTCGCCTGGTGGGAACAACAAATCATCGCAGTTGATGACTTCCCCTACACTGGTATGGATTTCCGAGGAGATCCAGACTTGGTGCTTCCACCAAACGCAGTGTGGGGAGCCATAGGTAACAATTTTTTAAGTTTTTATCAATTTTTAAGATTTTTTTTTTAATATGAAAATGAAATTAGAAATATTTTTGATGGGATTAAAATATTGACATAATGATCGTGTTCCAGATGTGGGTCCGGTAAGACCAGATGGATTACCACGGCACAGGCATCGCGGAAGAGATGCCAAAGAGGTGGCTACTAAGACAGAGAGGGTCTTGTATGTAGTCCAAAGAAACTTGGTGAGACTAACTCACCAAGTACCGATGGTAGCCATAGAAGACCTACCCGAGGAGATGCAGCGCTGCGTGGTAGGAGTACCATGGCACTAGGTCCGCATACTTCAGCGTGTGGCCAATCAATAGTTACCTTCTTAGCCGCTCATCCTAAGCTGCGTAGATAAATAGACTGGACACGATTATGGGCATTTAGTCCCAATTTTGTATATTATTTTTGAACATTCTATGTACACACGGGCAGTTTTATGATGTATATATACAATTCCAAATTTTTTATGTTTGTTTTTAACTTGATGAATGATTGATATCATAACATGCGCCACAAAATATGTACAAAAGTATAATATATAAAAAAAGTAATTGCTCAGCTGAAACCTTAGGAAAATGCTTCTTAAGGTAGAGCCCATCTGGGGGCTCCGCCAACTTATTCCTACAGATGTTTATAGGTACAGTTCTTGAGCAAATCAATATATGACCTTCGACAGATAAATGTGTTGGAGCCAAAGGGTTTGAAATTGCACAAACATCACTAGTAAGAAGATTGGAGAACCTGGGTTTGACTTCCTACAAAGGAGGAAGAAAGTATGAACGATGATGTAAATCTTCCGAAGGTCGATCTACAACTGTCACTGCTTCTAAGATTGCTTCCTCCCATGGTAAAATTGTATCTAAGCAATCCAGACCAGAAGTGGAGTTAAGGTTACAAGTTGGAGCCACATCACCATCTAACTCCTCCATAGAAAAAGAAGTCGGATGGTTGTCTGCAAAGTCAATGATAGATTGATAGCTAAGTTCTTCTGCAAACATAGGAAATACCATTCCATAAACCTGCCCTTTGTCTAATGTGGTCGTAGATGAAGGTAAGGCCCAAGGGTCCAAAGGGCCCTTGGAGGATGAAATTGTATCGATTCTAGCTGTAGGAGGGGGAAGATCAAACACACCCATCAAGGAAGAGTACATCCCTACTCCTTAATTCTCGATAGGTTGATGAGGATTATCCACCAATGGAACGGTAGAATCCGAAGTTGCACGAGAATCACCGAAGAATAATATAATTGATCAATTTTAACAATTCTCCCCTCGTGAGGAAAACAAAGGATGCGAAACAGAGATGAAACTATGACGTCCATTTCATAAATCCAATTTCTTCCCAAGAGGAGGTTGTAATCCAAGTTGGCATCAACGATTTCTACCTCAATATTAACAACCTTCCCTCCAACACAAATAGGAAAAGCCAGGATAATTCCGTGTGGCCTATGAGAATGACCATCAAATGTTGTTAAGAGAGTCGGTGAAGGAACAATTGAAGGTGATCTAATTGCCTTCCAACTTGACATAGACATTACACATGTGGAAGCTCCCTCATCTATAACTGTCCGAAAAATATTGGTTTTCCGGTAAGTAGACTTTATATGGAAAGCCATATGATCAGGAAGTCTCTTTTTGACATTGAGCATATCAAAAGTGAGCGCTAAAAATTTTTTTGGATCTACTGCCCCCACTGCCAAAAGAAAAGCACTTCTTTGAGTAGGACATGACTAGAGTACCTCCAACGCAGACATAACACATGGACTTTGAGCCAGATCTTCTACAATCGAGTAGTTCTCGGCTACCCTAGCATTAGGGTTAATCGTCGAGCACTTAGCAGAACCTTTCGATATTCAAGGTATAGACTCAATAGAGGGTCAGTCAATATGAAGCGAGTCTAAGGTTTCAGGCACTGATTTTTCCTTAGATGTTTCCGTTTCACCGTAATCGCATGCGCATGTGGCAACATCAACATGCGACTTAATCTTATACACATTTGAGGAATTCTCCCCTTCCTGGTTGCCCCCTACGGAGGTACCACCGTTCGAGCTCGCACCAACAATTAATTGTTGCCCTTGGGGAAAAGGGTTATTTAGGACAACTTGGGAGCTAGATGACCCTTGCTTCACTAACAAGCGCTGAGCATCCTGAATCTTGGGGTATAGGTGAGTCAAATGATCTCCATTGCATAACCTGCATGGAAATTTAACTTTCTTCTTAGACTCATTTCTACATTCATCAACACCATTGTCGGGCTTGTTCACATTACCCTTCCCTTCCTAATTCTTCTTCTTACCTCGTCCCTTCTTCTTCCCATCGAATTGTTGATTTTCTTTGGGGTTAGAAGCCTAGACGATGTTAATGGAGAAAGGTTGGGAAGGTGAAGGAGTAGACGGTGCATCCTAATTAGAAGAAGCAATTTGTAGAGACAACTACTGCAATTGGTTCAAAAGGTTCACCGTATTTGCATAAATTGATCCACCTATACCATCAACATGAGGGCTTGGCTTTGGTTTGGCTACATCAATCGTGGATCTAGGAGCATCATGTAAGATTTTCTTAAGAGTCCCAGACTGAGAATATATCAGTTCTAATTGCTAGGCACAAAAGATAGACTGCTCTTCCAAATAAACACCGGAAAGAGAAACAACCTTGGAGATCTCGGGTTGTAATGATTTTAGAAACCACTTGAGATGGAATTCTGGTGGTATTTCAACTATGATAAGCCTTTTTCTTCGTCTCCATTCCTGGATATGATCCAAAATGTGAGTAGCCATGTCTTGATGAAAGTTGGCCAGAAGCTCAATTCTGGCTTCATAACGGACACGAAAATGAAAATGGTTTAAGAAAACGTTAGCCAAATCAGTGAAAGAAGTAAAGGTGCCCCCTGGCAACTTTATATACCACTTAGCTGCATTCCTGGTTAAGGTGCATTGAAATAACTTGAACTTGATCGAATCATCGATCAGGGAGTTGGATGAGCACTATAAATGGAACGTGGTTACATGGTCGCCTGGGTCTTCACCTTTCATCCCTTCGAATTTTGGAATATCCAATGGAAGTTTGGTTGGGACTGGAGGCCAAGTCAGATTGTACCTAATTGGATCATTTTTCAACTTAGTTAAGTCTGGCAGATTAAGTGTGGCTAGAAAAGGAAGTCGTGGAGGACCTTGGGGATTCCACCCAGATTGGGTGGGGTTCCCAAAATTCTAAAAAGCATGAACTCGATTTTGAAAGGCACCAGGTTGCTCGAAGTAATTTTTAAAACCTACTGGACCAAAAGGTGACTCTTCTGGTCTAGCAAAATTTGGAGTTTGACCAACTCGAGTTAAAAATCCTCCATAACCGGGAAAGTTACCCCCTAACGAAGTATTGTAAGGAACTGACAGCCCCTGGTAAGGGTTCCAAGTATTAGCTAAGGGTGGGAAACTTTGAAATGAATTAACCGAGGAATACGGAACATTCCCTTGTTGGCCGAAAAATTGATTCCCAGTCCCTATCCCACTAACCGCAGGGTTTGTCCAACTCTGAAAGGGGTTACTGCCTTGACTTGTGAAAGGAAAAGGCATAGACCCTATTGTCGGATTGGAATGTGGTATATGACCACTTCCAAATGGGAAACCCTAAAAGGAAATCGATCTACTCATCATGGATGTGGAGGCGGTTAATGGTATATTCAACGGAACTGAAGGAATACCTTGAGAGGGCATTCCAAAAGGGAAAAATCCAAAACTAGATGCATTAGCTTGAGAACTTCCACTCGTTGATAGAATGGAAGTAGACCCAAATAAGGATGTGTTGGGAGTGTTAGAAGGGATGGAAATAGTTCCTCCCCCTTGCACAGATATGGGAGTTTGCATGTGCGCAACACTCGTGGTGGATGCCATGCTTCCAACAGTGGTCATCGAAGGGATAGATCTGTGTGGACCTGGGATTGAAGGCCTGTGAGTCGGAGTTCCAACGTATAGCAATACGTCTAGATGATCAGGAGGGAGAGGATAATTAGGAGCTGCAACCGAGTCTGAAAGATCTTCTACTTCAATACTATCTTCTGACTAGAAGAGTACTCGAGAAAGAACTGGTGTGTTCCTCTCTAACTCTATGGTAGTACCAGTTCTATCTTGTGAACTAATTCCCCCAAGCGGAGGGTCAATCTCCGATGTGCCCACTGCCACTGGTTGAAAACCACTGGTAGAATCGCTCCTACGCCTTCTAGGAGAAGGTTCTAGACTTGTAGGTGAAATCCCATGAAGTTTCCAAGACCATCGAGATGGTCAGTCAGGCACTTTGAATTATTTTTATAAGATCTACTTAAAGACTCAAGAAAATTGAAAGCTAGGCCAACTAGGAGCACAAAACACACACTAAAAATGTCCCTAAAGAGATCAACAATCAAGCAATTTCCAAGTATTTCTGCTATGGGTGATTAGGACCAGACACCAAAATACAAGAAAGTTAATAATAAGGGCCTTTTGAAAATAGATTGGGGTAATTACACCCTAGGTCTACTAGCGAAGGTATCATAGGTAGTTACATTGACCTCCAGACAACAACCTTTGCCGTTGTAAGTCCCCAAGCTTCACAAGGGTGCCCTCCAGAAGTATTGTTGAACGTGATGCAACATCAACCTCAGGTGCCACAGGATTCCCCTCTGCATCCACCTATGTGGATCCCTAGGATTGGAAACTAAAGACACCAACTCGTATCAGAAGCTAGGCAGAATAGTTGTGAGGTAAGGTTTGACAAGTAAGAGATGGGGTATCTCTTGTCCTTATCTTCACGAACCCTCGTGCTTAACTCCCAGTCACGGAGCTTTCCTGGTCTCCCTAACACTATTGGATTTCACTCTTTAATTAGACTTCTATGTTTTACAATTTAGAGTGGCCTTGGAGATTTTACTCTCCTCTCGCCTAATCCAAGGCCCTAAATAAACCTAAAACTTATTGGTGTATTTTGATGACAGTACAAAAAGTTCTAGGTTATTTTATTAAGTGCTTGATTTTAAGTGGTTGTTCTTTTAAGTCAAAGGGACAATATGGAAATGAAACTGATGGTGTTTGTATGACGCAAAAGAAATTAATGAAAAACTAACTTATGTGAAATGCAATCATTCGTTCTTCAATGAAAATCAATTTCTAATTGGGTTCTAAGAAACTTCTATAAAGAAAAAACATTTTTCTTTTCTTTTCTTATAGTAGACTTCACACTCACAAAAACTAATAAGACTTCACACTCACAGGCATAAAAAACAAACACCCGTCTTCAAATTTTCATTTGACAAACAATTTTTTTTTGAAATTCCAGGCCTACTCCCAACCATCTAATTTGAATTTTTCATTGCATATGAGGACTGTTCAATGGCTCTACAGTACCTGATATAAAAAAAAATGATGTAAAAAAATTTATGCTTGCATTAAGTGCGGAGAAACTCGGGCGCACTAAATTCTGCACTTGTCATCTTCCGTGGAGTGATCTTATTTTAACTCGACCTTGGGAAAATCATTATCATGGCAATAAATAACGGGCCTGCTATCGGGCCTTTAATGCACATTACAACTCCAGCATACATGCATGGGCATACAATGAGGCAACCCTCTGGCTCGGAAAGGACTCCAGTCTCCATGTGGAAATATCAAGGCTATGTGCCTTCAAATTTCTTGTTATCTATGATAGTACCTCTAACTTATTACTGGTAGAATTGCATTTATATTCCCCACTTCCTGAGGCCATTTGAATTTGAACTTTGTTGTCCCACCTTGTTATCAGATAATTGTTTTGTGACATGCTCTCTTACATCCACGAAGTTTCATGTTTGTGTTAGTGTTGGCCTGTGTCTTTAATGCCATTCTCGGGCTTTTCACAGATTTGTCATAGAATTTTTGGGTTTATTTGATACTACAGACAATGAGCCTACACATTTCATTCAAATTCCAACTTCTTTTATTATTAGTGGTTCTCGATAATCCCTAAATTCACCATTGTTGTGAACGTTGAGAACAGAAGTAGACTGTGCTGAAATTTTCTTCTAATGGATCAGATCAAGCAAAGATGTTGAATATGAAGGACCGAACTATTTGGAGAAGGTGGTTTTCCAATGCAGCTAGATTGGTCATTGTGATGATGAGAAGGGGATTTGGAGCAAAACAATTGTAAAAAAATGATGTTGAAAATTCATGGTCTCTAGAGGGCACTCTCCAAGATATTGGAAACCAAAACAATGTCTTACGATTGCCTACTGTTAAGTTTTGATCATTGTTGAGAGATAAAGTTCTCTTGCAACAACATTCACTTGAAGCGTAACGAGAATAGATCATGGGAAGATTATCTACATTTTCTTCTCATTAGAGGACCTTTGAAATCATTGGATCGAATGCGTGTTAATGTTAGATTTTCCTAATGTGTTGGATCCAATAATCAAAGTCTCTTCTATTTCTTTGTGGTGCAATAATAGTTTTTCCCTGGAACAATGTTCATTTTTTTCAAAAATACATGTCATCCCATAATTGAGGCCAACTTACAGGAGAAATTCAGTATCAGAGCTTTTGCCAATGAAAATTGACTTGGACTATTGATGGTTGCTACTTTTGTCTATATCGAGACTGAGAATCAGAATGAATCAAGAATTTCATTAACAAAAGAGAAAGAGAAACAAGACCATGAACGTAAAATTTATTGGACATAATGTAGCACCAGCAAAAAATAAAAATACGTTGATGTAATCAGTTGTTTTTAAGATGGCCATGTTCCATATTGAGTGCCATTTATCTAAAAATTCAAATTCATGAGTATGTTGGACCATTTTCGAAGTTTCAAGATCTTTTTGGTTGTCATTTATATATTTAGGTGTGAAATTGCAAAATATTTGTGTTAGATAGCTAATCCTTAGTTTAAAGATTGGGTTAGTTTGTATTATAGTAAATAGTTATTGGAGTGCAAGAAGACCCGGAAACTAATTCAACGGTTTCTTGTATGTATTTATATCTACATTTTATTCTTTGAGATCAATATTTAATATAGTTGATTTTGGTTTCCAATTCAAAAGACATCCATACATAAACATAATAGATTTTACTTGCTGCCCCATTATGACATTTCATAATACTTTTACATAGGTAATGTTAAAGAAACTGTCTTAGGTAGAGACACTTTTCAAGATGGCCTCACCGATAATGAAAATGATCTGCATCTATAACAAAATGATATAAATAAATGATGAAAAGTCCAAAACGAAAGGCTACTTATTGCAAAATCGTTTCCCTCAAAATTTAGAAGAAAATGTGAAAGATCGAGAAATGAACTTGCACAAAAGAGGAGTGCATATTAAGGTTATTTAGTTTAAGATTACATGTACTATAACTTCAGTAAATTAGTATGATAAAAACAACCAACAACTTCATTACTCTTTTCCATAGAAGAAAGACAATAAATGATTTACAAAGAATAGGAATACATATCAGTTTCAAAAGACTGCTTGGAATCACCTTGAAAAGCTTTATTATTCTCCAACAAATGATAAAAACATTACACAAAAAATTATTTCCTTCTGAATTCATAAAATTATCAATGAAATTCAAACTTGATGGCTATACATAGAGGCATGGTGATAAAAAAAAATGTAGTCGAAGAGTGGGAAGGCCCTTTCAAGAAGGAACTTATTTTTAATAAAATGCTATGGACATTGGAGGTTAAAAGGATATTTAAAGTAATATTTTAGATATATTTGGCATGCTAGAATTGGTGATGAAAATATGGCAAAGATTTATCAAAGGGTAAAAGCAGTAAAAAAGGAAAAATACACAAAATTTTAAAATTTTATACGAGGTATTTTCAAAACTTTTAGGAATATATTTCTTTGATTCTTATCATTATTTCAAGTTTCATAAAAGTGAAATTGTAAAAAAAATACAATTTCTTTTTTTTACAATGATTTGTAAAAGTCAAAGGAATATGGAGACATTTTCTAGAATATGGGACCACAAGTAAAGTGAATAGATTCCCTATATATTTTATATTACTTCTAGAATCAACATCTTTGTGTAGAAGTAGGTAGAGCCAGAAAGGTGAAAGTGAATAGAGAAAGAGGCAGGGTCATAAAGGTGAAAGTAAACAGAGAAGAGGCACTGCCAGAAAGGTGAAAGTGAGAAGAGAAAGAGATAGAGCCAGAAAGGTGAAAGTAAACAGAGAAAGAAAAAGATAAACATGAAAGTTAATAGGAGAAAAATTTGGTGAGTATGAAGTGAATGGAAACTGTATCGAAATTGTGATTAAATAACATATTTCTATTTTCTTTTATTATATTTAAGAAAAAAAAGAACAAGGTTAAATAAATGTGAAATGAGGAAGTAAAAATAAAAGTGGCTAAAGTGGTGGAAATATTTTAAGACAAGTTTGTTTTGATTTGAAAAGAGTTTTAATAGTTGAAGAGAAAAAAAAAGAAAGGAAAATAGTGAGATTGAACCTGGAGCTTTGTTGGATTATTTTTTAAGCCCACCATCAAATCACTAAGACAACTTTTTATTTAAAAGAAAAGGAGAAAGAGATTTATATTTTCTTTTAGAGGAGGACTTCACATATTTGAAAATTTGAAAAGGATTTGTTTGAAAAAACTTTAGGATGCTTGGTATATGAAAGAATTGACTATGCAAGTTCATGTGTATCTCAAGTTAAGTTTAAATTATAAAACTTTTGAGTATAAAATAAAGGAAAGAAAAGGCGTTGTGGTTAGAAGAGCTCATTTGGTATGCTAAAGGCCATAAGTTCAAATTTTTGTGAAGACAAATTTGGAAGATAATTTTTTGGAAGTTGTCATAAGAAGAGGACATTTTGTATGCAACAATTTCACTTTTTTTTAAGCATATCATTATTTATTATCTAATAATTTTTTTTTGAAATTACTTTGTAAAACAGGTGTCTTTTCAGTTGAAACTGACACCCATGGCTCAAGTTAAAAATGTATTGAAAATCTTAAACAATCTCATTAATTCTACTACTGATGGAAGTGTAAATGTTAGCAAAGTAAGCCTTATTGATATTAGAGTATGTTTACATGATGCATTAGGAGACGTTGAATTTCTCCAGATTGAGTCTCAAGTACAATGAGACGATCCTATTTCCAGACAACACTTGAAGATTAATGAAGTCACGTTAAGAGAAATTTTAGATCCAGCTGAAAGTCATGTTCAGGCAAGTTTATGCGAGAGTCATTTCCATATAGATGTGCAGTCTATCATTCCAAAAAAATTTATAAGATCGTGGGAAGAAATTACGCATAACAAACATA
>APFE030940009.1:0-14380 GCA_000404065.3 Pinus taeda
TTTGACTATCATAATACCTCGTTTTGAAGATCTCAACGAAGAGGTCGAAAACAAATTGGTAAACCAATTTGTTAATTTTAAGCTCTCTTTGCTTTACCTAAAAATGTATTTTAGTTCATTAGAATGGCTCTGGAAATTTAGGACCCGAAAAACTGCCAATAATAGTAATTTGTGCTACAATTAAGGAAACCTAAAAGAAATAATGACAAGGATCCAAGTGGAATAGGCAGGTGACCACCAATATTCACCTGTATCAATTATGCAGTGCTACCTATGAATAAATATGGCTTAAAAAGATAGTTGAAGATGTTGGAGAAACATAACACACACATACAATAATCATATGTGACAATCAAAGCACTATCAAATTGAAAAACAATCCTACATATCATGCAAGGAAAAAGCATATAGATACACAACATCATTTTTTAAGAGAAAAAGTGCAATAAAAATAAATTGACTTATCATATTGTAATACAAATGAAATGTGGCTCACATATTCACCAAGTCTCTTGGAAAGGCTAAATTTGAATTTGTAGTAGTATGTTGTGTGTTTTACAAAATCCAAATTATGTAAGCCTAGCTGAGACTTAGACCAACAAGCAAGTTAACATGTAGTTCATGATTAAGGGAGGTGCCAGAATATTAATGATGACATCGTCGATGAATGTTCACATGCCAATGAAGAAATATATGTTGGTGTTTTAGGTAAGAAAAAATTAGTAGACGAGGGGGTAATTGGAGGAGTTACTATTCAATCTACGACTCAACTAGTGTATAAATTGCGACCTTTGGTAATGAAATTAGAAAGATTTTTGTGTTCATTGTTTTCTCTCCATAAGTGTTTCCATCATATTTTTTGACACTACATATGTGAATTAGTAAAACTTTTCCAATATTTATAAAAGAAACACACATTATGTGTCCACTCAAAACGAAGAAAAAATTAAGAGTGGTTGCTGCTAGAATTCAAGCACATGTCCACAACTTGGAATTCTTAACAAGAAACTACGTGTGTCTAACTAAGTGATTTGAAATTAAACTAAGTTCATTGAAAATAATTAAATTTGGAATCTAATTTATGACGAAAGGCTCGAGTAAAAACTCGTCTACCTCAGTTAGTAGAGTGCAAAGCTCCTAACTTTACGGTCTTGGGTTCGAGCCCCACGATGGGTGTATGAAATATCTCTCCTCTTTTATTCGAACAGTCTAGATTTCCTATTATCAAGGTCATGTTTTTCAAACCGTGTGAATTTCTTATCTCAAGCTCTTGTTTTGGAAAAAATCAAAACATCGCCATGTCTAACACAAATAAAGCATCCTAGATCATGGGTTCGAACCCCATGCTAGGTAGGTGTTGTCGATTATCAAGCTCCTGTTTGGGAAAAACATAAAACAAGCATCGCAGGCCATGGATTCGAACCCCACAGTAGCCGTGTGTTGTTGACTATCGTTTATTTTGTAACACAAAATAGACATCCCATGTTGTGGGTTCTAACCTCACGGTATGTAGGTGCTATGTTGACTATTTTGGAATTATCCTCAACTAAAATCCTGAAACATATTTAATGATTAAGTTTTCTTTTCTAATAGTTATTTTTTGAATAATTTTTTTTTTTGAATTTTACTAATAAGTAATAAAGTTTTATTAGGAAAAGTCTTGGGGTTTTAGATTTCTAGGAAAGGGTCACTCGTTGATATATTTCCTACCAAGTGTGTAGAAGATATACTATAAAAGCTATATTAAATATAAAATAATAAAAGATTAGCTTATTGAAAACTCTAATTTCCATATCATTCAAGAAAATGATGAGTATGAGGGAAATTGCACACTAATCTATCCCCACATACTAGGTCATCAAAAGTCATGCAACCTTTTAAATCCAAGTTAACTAGGTTTATCCATAAAGTTGGGTCCAAAATTAATTTTTTTATAGAGCATCCAAAAAAACAATGCAAGTTGCATAAGTCTTGAGTTTTCTGCCATAATAATTGGAATCAAATGAATGATTCACAAAGTATTTACTTTTAGCAATTCTTATAGTTTTAAGAGGCTTTTATAATCACTTCTAAAATTTTGTATCCATTTGATCATTATTGTTGTACCATGTTAGTGGTTGGTGACAATTGGGTCTCAAAAATGTAATTTCACCAACATAATAATAAAATAATGAAAGCTTCAATGGAATATGAGATGTATACAAAAGACAAAATTTTATAAATTAATTAAGTGGTGTAATTGTTTTATATTTTAGTTTTCCAAGTATATTTTTGGTTTAATTTTACTCAAAATGTAGGAGAGATTGATTGGAATTGCATATTTAAATAATGTAGTCTATACAATCAAAGTATCTTGAGATTTTTTTAGTGCACTAGATTAGTTTATACATTAAAAAATTGATTTTAAACTAATATATATATATATATATATATATATAATATAATCGGAGATAAATTAATATCGCTAAAATTCGAAAATAAATAAATAAACCAAAAAAATAAAAATAAATAATTATACCACTAACTAATTATAATTTAATGATAATTAGTTATATATTTACATTTAATATAATATAATGTTTATTTAAATCTAATCTATTTTTTTTTGTATGTCACTTATGTGGGGTAAGGTGTTGTCTTTCTCATAAGGAAATAGATTAAAGGCCCCAAGACTCAGAAGAATCTGGCTAGATTGAAAGCTGCCAACTTAGGAAGTAATTTCAAGTGGCCTAATTTTACATGAATAAGGATGATGCTTTAGCCTACATTAGCAGTTAGTGCATAACAATCGAGATAGCTATCTTTATTGATATTGATTTAATAAATAAATTATAATAAATTTTTTCCATGGGTCAAAAAAGATGTTTGAAAGAGAAAAAATGTACTTTGTGGTTTAACGATTTAGGTTGCAACCAACGTTGGAGATTTACCATCCAACGTATATTATTGGGTATCTTAATTCCATAATTTAGTTGCAGATTTACCATTCAATATATATTATTGGATATCTTAATTCCATAAATTCAATTTATGATTTGGGCTTGAAAATATTAAAATTATAATTGAATACAGGAAGATTATTTAGTAATTGAATATATATATATATATATATTAAAAGTTTATAAATATTTAATAATAATTTAATAATAATTGTTGAAAAACAAAATTTATATTATAGATTATAAATAATTTACAAATTAGCTTTTCTTAATATAAAATCATATAAAAAAATGATGTATTGTATTTTTTCTTTATTTATGGGAAAATATAGGGTTTGACTCACTTGTAAAAGTTGCCAGAGTTGTGAATCAAATTGTTTGATTCAATATAACTCACATTTATCTTACAAGTTAAGATTGCGAGTATGACCTCAATTTAAGTCAAAATCTAAGGAATTACCTTAAAATTAATACACTCAAATACTAAAGTCAAACTCAAAAATCAAATCAAACATGGAAAGCTTTGATAAGGCTTGTTTAAAAAACATGCATTACAATGTATCCTAGTGGATTAGTTCAAGTGCTATACACTATAATATAACTTAGTGGGTTAGTTCAAATGCTTGAGCCAATCCCTTATACTAGCTATCTCTAATGTAAGCCTCATTTAAAGCCTTTGTTAGGTTAAGCAACTAATAATTACTAATAGACTAACAATAAGGAACATTCATAAAATGAAATAGAGTGCATGTCCTTTTCATATTAACTTTTTCTAAATAAAATATTTAAAATACCTATTAGGTTAGACATCATTATATCCATTAATAAATTTTGTATATAATTTTACACTTTAATAATTAAAATAAAAATACAAATTTCTTCCCTTCCGCCGAAAGTTTCTTAATCTTAATTTCATTCCCGTTAATTGTATAATCATGATGATAAAATGAATTTCCTTCTCTCAAAGGAGTTGGCAGGTGCTTCGACATTATTGTCAATGATGATGATGAAAGGAGTTGGCAGGTGCTTCGACATTACTGTCAATGATGATGATGAAAAATTTGAAATGTGCGCGGAGATGGACCGCTCTTTTAACGGTATATACAAACGTCCACGTCAACGGAAGTGGAGATGGCAATTGGGTTACAAAGATTTGAAATGGGCGTGGAGGGAACCGCTCTTTTTAACTGCATATACAAACGTCCACATTAATGGACATGGAGACGGATTTGTGTTGACGGTCATTGGTGGAATGGAAAAAGTCCAAGTTACAAAATTACAAAATTTACTGTTTCAAATTGTGGCAAGATTTCTTGTCAGCCCTGCAACGTGGAATTCTGACCACTAAACTACAACCACTGTATTAACATTAAATTAAGTAATTAATTCAAATTTAGATTACAGATATTTTAAAATCTAATAATCATGTTAAAAAAATCGATTCAAATTTCGATTTTTCAATGATTTACGATCCCCTATAAACGTTAAAACAATCGATTCAAATTTCAATTAATCCATTACCAAAAGATATTTTACAATCCTATATAAACGTTAAAACATTCTATTCAAATTTAGATTAATTAATTACGAAAAAATATTTTACAATCCATATAACCGTTAAAACAATCGATTTAATTTTCGATTAATTAATTATCATATTTTACAATTCAATTTTCAATCAAAAGATATTTTACAATGCCATGTAAACGTTAAAACATTCTATTCAAATTTGGATTAATTAATTATCAAAACATATTTTACAATCCCATATAAACTTTAAAACATTCTATTCAAATTCAGATTTCCGTTAATTAATTATCAAAAGATATTTTACAATCCCATATGACTGTTAAAACAATCGATTCATTTCGATTAATCAGTTATTAAAAGATATTTTACAATTCAATTTTTGATTAATCAATTCTCAAAATATATTTTACAATCCCTATTCATGCTGATAGATAAAAACGGACGAAGTCTGTGCAGTTCAAACATCATTTAGTAGAGTGCAAGGATTTTAACTCTGAGTTCGAGCTCCATGGTGGGCGTTTATAATATATATTCGTATATAAAATCCCTTGTTTTCACAATAGGAAAGGAGCAGGTCGTCGGTTCGAGCCGTCTGAGTTTTTTTAACTCTGTATTTGTTTTTGGCAGGCTCGATAGAAGGGAACAGGTCGTGAGTTCAGCCCCTTTGGATTTCTTAATCCGAAGATCGCTATAATTTTTGGCACAATGAATCGCAAGCCTTATTTTTGGCCCAATGAATCACAACTCTGGATTTCTTCATCTCAAGCTCTCTGTATTTTTTTGGCAAAATACAAACACCGTAATCGATTTCTTCATCTCAAGCTCTCTGTATTTTTTTGGCAAAATACAAACACCGTTATCGTGGGTTCAAGCGCCGCGAGGGGGTCATGATGACTACTTGGATTTCTTATGGTCATGTATATATATAATCTTTCCATCATATTTTTTTGAATATATCTATATATATATATTAAAACATTTCCCATCCTTTGAAAAGAAAAACAAGAGTGTTGATATTACTGCAATTCAAGAGCATGTCCACAACGTGCAATTATTAATAGTAAACTAATTATGTTTGACTAACCTATTTCAATTTAACCTAAATTAATTGAAGGTAATAATTTTGGAGTTTGATTTAAGTAGGAAGTCAAAAGGAGTAAACCATCTAGCTCAATAGTTAAAGCCCAAGGTAACTAATCTTGTGGTCGTGGGTTTGAACACTACATTTGGCGTGTTGTGTTCATTTGGTGCATATTTTGAAATGAAATATTTCTGTCTCTAGATTTCTTATTCTTTGAGCTCTTGTTTGTTAGAACCATTGGGATTCATTATTCTGAAGCCCTTATTTTGGAAAAATACTAAACAACCATCGCTAAGTTTAATAGACAATCTGGTTTCCATATGGAAATCTGTGAAGGATGCTCTTTGTAGTTTTGGTTTCCATCGCTCACGAACTGCGGATCATCTTATGTGGATTGTGCCAAACGCAAAGCTGCTGCTCGTGTTAACGATATTTACACTGATATGATTATTTTAAAGGCATCTAGCTCCTATTCTATATGTCCTTTGTGTCTCCGGAAGTCGGCATGCCCTCTTAAAATGATTTTTTTCTCGTGGCTGGTCTTCAACAACAGAAATTTGACTTGGGAAAATCTGAGGAAAAGGAACTGGCACGGACCGAGTAGATGTTCTATGTGCGAATCAACGGAAGAATCCAATTATCATATGTTCTTCCAGTGCAATTCTTCTCTACAAATCTGGTATGAATTGTCTTTGCTTTATGGTTTCCCTCGTGTTGTTTTTGTTTCTATCCACGCAACTTTTGAATGGTGGTGTGCTCAAAGAGAATCATGGATATCCCTCTTTATCATTGTTCTATGGTGCGCATGGAAATGGAGGAACGCCAAAATCTTCAAAGACTCAAAAGATCCTCTTAAGTCTATCTTGCATCACATTATCTCCATCCACGATGTTGTGCCATTAAAACAACCCAAAATGAAAAAAGGCCGCATAAAAGAGAACGAAAGCCCTCTCAACAGAGCTCCTTGTGCTTTCTTTGATGGGGCTGAGCAACATAATATTTGTGGTTGTGGTGTCCACATTATTATGGACGAGAAGCTACAATACTTTATATCATAGAACGGTGGGAAAGGCTCAAATAGTTTGGCTGAGGCGAGGGCTCTTGCAGGCCTGCTTGCTTTCTATGTCTTTTTTGATATCTAGGACATTTCAGTTTATGGCGACTCAAAGACAATTATTGACCATGTAAAGGGTGCCAGCCGCATTAGTAGTCCTCGTTTGGCTGGGTGGATGGACATGATTACGTTTTTCTGGGGGCACATGAAAGATTGTTCCATTCACCACATCTTCCGTTCCCAAAACGTCGAAGTTGACTGTCTGTCAAAGAAGGGGCTGACTTTAGATTCTGGCTCATGGTCCATGATGGTTTCTGATGGAGAGCTCTCTTGCTTCATCCAGGATTTTTCTATCCCTGGGTTATGGGTCTTTTTGGTTTTAATTCAACGTCTTTCTCTTCATCCTTTCTGCTTCCTCTATTATATATCAAGTTTTTTCTGGTTGTCCTTATGCACTATCTATTTTTGTAATATGTGTCTAGCCATATGATGCTCTTTTATCTGAAGATTGTTAGCTGTGATTATGGACTCATGATGTTGGCTTCCATATCCTTTGGGAAGTCCTATTCCTACAGGTTTTTTGTCTCATATATGCTAGTGTGCTGGCTATTTTTGAGACCTTATGTACCATCTGAACTTTTATATTGACTCAATATAGTACTATGATGCTTTTTCTCTCTCGAAAAAGTTTAACAGACAACAATCATCTCCCGTAGTGGGTTCAAACACCGCGCTAGGTGGGTGTCGTTGTCTATCAATCAATTTCCAGTTTGGGAAAAATTGAAAAAAAAGCATCGTAGGGCATGGATTCAAATCCCATGGTATGCGGGTGTTCATTGATCATTTAGATTTATCCTCATCTAGGATCCCTGATTCGAACCCTAGGTAGGCAGTTGTTGTTAAATATCAAGCTTTTGTTTTGGCAAAATACAAAACGAGCACAAAACAAACATCCTAGGACGTACGTTCAAACCTCATCATAAGCACTGTTGCTAATTATTGGTTTAACATAAAATAGGCATCGCATGTTGTGGGTTCTAACCTCACGGTACGCTGGTGCTATATTGACTATTTGGATTTATCCTCAACTAATATCTTCCTCGTTGAGGGAAACACATTAAATAATTGAGAACAATAAATACTTTTGAATCTTTTTTAATAATTATTCTTTCAAAAAATAAAAGAAAATGATTTGGTTTCAATTTTATTAATAAATATAAAGTCTATTGGTTTTGGATGGATAGTAAATGGATATTGTATTTTTTGGGAAAGGGTTATTGGCGGATATGTTTCTTATAAAAGAAGATATGCTCTAAAAAATACATTAAATGTAAAATACTCAAAATTTAGTTTATTGAAAATTTTAATTTCTATATTATTGAAGGAAACTCTAATTTCCATACTATTCGAGAAAATTACGAGTAAATTATGAGTATGAGAGAAATTTCACACTATGTTATCCCCATATACTAGGCCATCATATGTCATGCAACCTTTTAAATCCAACTTAAGTAGGTTTATCCGTAAAGTTGGGTCCAAAAACAATTATTTTATAGCCAACATAACAATGCAAGTTCCATAAGATTTGAGTTGCATGCCATAATCATTGGCATCCATATGTAATGCAAACCCTCAAATAGGTTGTGCCACAAGAAGACACCTACCCTAGAACATGCCTCATCATACCCATTTCATCTACAACTAGCACTACAACTTTCCTATTAGAACATGAGACAACCCTTGGGTAAGTAGTAGATAACTAGGTTAAGATAGTTCTCGGCAAACCCTTACCATTCACAACAAGCATCATCATTGTAAAATCCTATTTCTAATCCCTATGCTATTAGGACATGAGACAACCCTTGGGTAAGTAGTAGATAACTAGGTTAAAATAGTTCTCCACAAACCTTTACCACTCACAACAAGCATCATCATTGTAAAATCCTATTTCTAATCCCTATTGATATGGTAATTAAAATTAATTACGATATTGGTCCCTACATGGACACGTAAATGTAAATGTGCAAAAGACCCTAATTAAATGTAATTACAATTTCAATGCTTTTTGATGATGTAATGAAGCATAATACAATGGAAACCATGTGAAGCAAAATTCTTCATGGTCATGATTCAAAAAGTCTTTACCTTTAGCAATTCTTATAATTTTAAGAGACTTTTGTAATCACTTCCAAAAATTTCTAATCATTTAATGATTATTGGATATTTTTAAGAGGTTCTTATAATCACGTCAAAAGTTTTCCAATCATTTCATGATTATTGGGTATTTCCCCTATTCATCCCATTATATTGATGACAATTGGGTATCTCTCATGTAGCATGGTGAATTTCAGAAAGGAGGCTTAGTCTCAAAAATGTGATTTCACCAACATAATAATAAAATGATGAGAGCTTCAATGGAATATAAGATATATACAAAAGACAATATTTTATAAAATATTGAGTATAAATTCTTGTTTCCTGTGATGGGTAGTGGCCATCTTATAATATAAGGGTTAGAAAGTTCATTTATAAACTTTGAAACGCTATCAAATTTTAAAAAACATAAATTAATAATTAATTTGTATAATATATACAAATTGGCATATGAATATTCTCTTAAACCATATTTACATATACAATTATTCATGGTATTTGATATAATAAGTATAAATCTATATGTGATTTTTAAAATAAAAATAATTAACTAGTGTAAATGTTTTATATTTTGGTTTTTTCCAAGTATATTTTTGGTTTAATTTTACCCAAAATTCAAAAGAGATTTGTTGGAATAGTAGTTTTGAATAATATAAACTACCCACAAAAGATATTTTGAATTTTTTTAACACACTAAATGAATTTATACATTCAAAAAAATAATTTAAATTAAGAAGATATATAATTTCAAAAATAATTATATTCATTAAATTCTAAATAAAAAAAATAATTACATCATTGACTAACAATAATTAATATATTATTATATATTTACATTTAATATAATCTTATATTTATTTTAATCTAATTTACTATCATATAATATTCAATCATATATTTTCAATCATATATTTGAAAAACTTTACCGCAAATTAACTTCAAAGGTTTAGCTCGTCTGGCCGCAACAATGGGAACTATTATTTAAACTCTTCTCAACTTAGGATATGAAATTGATAATGGTCGAATTTATGTACAATTTCTTCTCGTGAATTGCTTTCTTCAATATTCCGAAATATTATTTTTGCAATATTTGTGGAAGCCAGAGTTAGGAAAATTTACACGATTAGAAAACACAACATTGGAGAACCGACGAAAGTACGCGTACATTGTAGTATGGCAAAATATTGGATGACGTGTACATTACACGTCGGATAACTAGTTAACTTTTCTGTACACCTTAGATGAATGGCTTACTTGGCAAAATGATTGGCAGGCGAATGGGCTTCACTGAATTATGACGGTGGGAATCGTGAACGCAACTCGGTTATGTGATGGAGATTGTTTGAAATTATGTTGGTCGATCGTGAAACGGGTCCGAGCTCCAATCCCTGCTCGCAGTGCAATCAGCCAATGAGAATCTATTAGGGGTTAGGGTTTGAGGAAACAACTCGCAAGGTTTCAAGTTGCGCTCTATAAGGAAGTATGTTTTGTATTCTTTTTTTTTTTTTTTTTAATGGTCTATTTGATTTAATTAATTTTGATTTTATTTAATTTGTCAATGGATTCAATTTAGAATATACTATCATTAAATTTATAGGTTTTATAATTTAATTCAATTAATGTAAGTTTTATTTTAATTTCATTTGTTAATGAGATTATTGTGTGTATTATTATTTTTAGAAATGCTATTATAAAATATATAAAGTTTAAAATAATTTTATATTTAATTGATTTAAATAATTTGTGAATAACTTTTTTATAATTTTAATTTTAATTTAATTTGAGAATAAAGTTTTATTTCAGTATAAGTTATCATAAAAATCAAAATTATATGATTTGATTTTGATCATGTAATGTTTACATGAGATTTATCTTTATATGATTTGATTTTGATCCTGTAATGTTCACATGTTTTATCTTTCCTCTTATCTTCCTCTCTTGTCGATTTTTTGTTCTCCATGTCATTTTTCGGCAAGATCTGATCGATCAATATATGGTGAATCACAGAAGCATAAAGTGAGGTTATCATTAAATTAATAAAATTTTAGAATATTATTTATTTTATTAAATTAAATTTTAATATTTATTTATAATATATTAATTATTTTATTATAATTAGTTAAAACACATTAACATATTACATTTAAGATTAAGATTTATTACATGCCGTCTATTATGTATAACAACCAAATCTGTTAATGTGGTTGTGTGATTATAATTATAATTGAAATGGGAAAATTATTTATTGCGAAAAATAAAAGTATATTTTTAAAAAATAAAAATTATTATATATGTGTAAATAATAAAATATATATTTTTGTATTATAAAAGTTTATAATATTTCATATATTTCAAAATTCAAATAATAATTTATTGAAAATATAACATTTGTATTATACATTATAAATTATTATATATTAAATAATTTATATGTTAGTTATTTATTCTAAAATCATATTTAAAAAAATGAAAAAAGGTTTGTGTGTATTTTTTTTTCATTTATAGGAAAACATAAGGGTTGATTTGTATTTGTAAAACTCTCAAGAGTTGTGAATCAAAGAGGTTGACTCAGTATAATTGAGATTTATCTTACAAGTTAAAATTATGAGTATGACCTCAATTTAAGTCAAATCATAAAGAATTACCTTAAAGTTAATGCTCTCAAAGCATAAACCCAAACTCAAATGTCAAATCAAACTTGGAAAACTTGGGTAAGGCTGGTTGAAACAACATGCATTACAATGTATCCTAGTGGATTAGTTCAAGTGCTCTGCGTTATAATATAACTTAATGGGTTAGGACAAGTGTTCGGGTGCTTTGAGCTTTACGTAGAAGGTTTTTAGGCCAATCCCCCTTAGGCTAGCTATCTCTATTGTAAGCCTCAATCTATGTCTTTTCGGATTAGGCATCTAATAACTACTAATGAACTTACAATAGGGAGAATTCATGAAATGAAATGGAGTGAATGTGAGTTTCATGTTAGCTTTTTCTTAGTAAAATGATTGGGATTCCTACTATGTCAAGCATCATTGTATGCATTAATGAATTTTGTATAAATTTTTTTACTATAGTTAAAAGCGAAATACACATTTCAACATTTCACTAAATGTTTCTTGAATGTTACCTTTGTGAACTCTCAAACATTGGCTATTATGAAGTGTAAAACTAAACAACACTATAAATTGAATACAATTTTAATTCTTGACGTTAAATTTCAGATGGGAAAGCTCCAAAGAAAATATACCAAAACCTCTTCATAAGTTTCATCATTTTAAAACAATATTGTCACATATAAAGTAGAGATGAAATTTTTTTTATACTCTAAATCAATGTTCTTGTATATATGAATACATTCATGAAATCATTTTCTACATTTATGATGAATAATAAGCAATAAAATATGACTCTTAATCGAGAAGTTCCTCTCCCAAAATTAATTTGTTATTTAAATCCTAATTATTATTTGGAATATCAAATAACCAATCATCAATTAATAAATGTATATAAGTAATTTTGGAATTTTGATTTTAACACATCCAAATTTGAAATTATTCCATTTATAATATTTATTTAACTTTAATAAGTAATCAAAATTTATGACCATGTCACCTTCTTTTGAATGATCATAACGAAACAATATAATGCAAATATGATGAAAACATATTTATTCATATAACATGGTTATATATTTGTCCATTTAACATGGTTATGTTTCTGGATGAAAATGCTTTGGTATGGAATGTTTATTGTATTTCAATTGCGCTTTTAAAGTAATGTGATTTGTGTTATGATTTCAAGTAAATATTATTGAATTGTTATGGGTTTTTTTAGTTTAATTTCTTTAAAATCTAGTAGAAATTTATTGAAATCACAAGTTTCATGGTTAACTATTGGACAATGGAAATGTCCTAAGGATGATGATACACTGAAAAAACTAGTTTAAATAACACAAATCAAGATTTCACCTTAAATTTTTCCACCGATTCTGGCACCAAAAAATTCAACAAATCACACCAAAAACAATTCCCATATACAAAATATGTCACTAGTTATCTTTCTTGTTATTTTTTATAAAGATATCATAAGTAATATTTTAATTTAAATAGTATTTATTATAAACATTTATCATCCTTTAACCCTGAGTTATTTTTAAATTTAATTAAATGATTTAGTGTTTTCTTTAACATTCAGGTTAAGTGTATGAATCAATATAGTGTTAATCATGATGAAGAATGTAGTTGGTGCTCCATTGTTAGACAAAAAAATTTGAAATGGGCGCGGACGGGACCGCTCTTTTAAGGTTACATACAAACGTCCACGTCAATGGAGGTCGAGACTGCAATTGGGTTTCTGAGAGTTAAAATGGGCGCCGAGGGAATCACTCCTTTTAATGGCATCAATAAACGACCACGTCAACGGCAGTGGAAATGGCAGTTGTGTTGACGCGTTTTGGAGGAATGCAGTTACCAGAAAGCGAACGGAAAAGGTTCGAAATCGTTGGTCCGACAACATACGCCAGTTTGTTCTTCCTTTGGACATTTTTTTTTTTCCTTTCAGGATAATACGATACTTATTGGAAAACTGGCTATGGAAAAAAAAAAAAAAAGCATCCCCTACAAGATTAAATTTGAAGGGCCATATGTGTTATCAACATAATTGGATTTACTTGAAAAAACATTAACTCAATTAAAAATTACAATACGTAGATTGGAAAACTTGTTATCGTCAAAACAAGATAAGATGGTATTTGGATTTACGACCGTATGTGTTATAAACTCAATTGGATTTACTTTAAAACTATTACCTCAACTAAAAATTATAGAATTTATGGTTTTAAACTTGGTAAACTTAGGTAACGCTAGTTAAGAAAACATGCATTACAATGTATCTTAGTGCGTTAGTTAAGTGATACATACTATAATATAACTTAGTCGGTTAGTTCAGGTGCGTCAAGCAATCCTTTATGCTAGTTATCTCTAATGTAAGCCTTATTTGATGCCTGGTTGGGTTAGGAAATTAACAAACAGGAATGGAAATTGGCTAACAATCAGGAGCATTCAAGAAATGAAATGGTGTGCATGTCGTGTTCATGTTAACTTTTTCTTGATAGAATATTTGAGGTACTTATTATGTTAAGCATCATTATGTACATTAATGAATTTTGTATATATTTTTATACTTTAATAATTAAAATTAAATTATAAATTTCTTCACTTCACTGAAGGTGAAGTTTCTTGAATCTTAATTTCAATTCCGTTAATTGTATAATCATGATGAGAAGATGAATTTCTTTCTATCAAAGGAGTTGGCAGGTGCTTCAACATTATTGTCAATCATGATGATGAAAGGAGTTGGCAGGTGCTTCGACATTATTGTCAATCATGATGATGAAAGGAGTTGGCAGGTGCTTTAATAGTTAAAATCAAATTACAAATTACAAATTTCTTCGTGAAGTTTCTTGAATCTTAATTTCAATTCCGTTAATTGTATAATCATGATGATAAAATGAATTTCCTTCTATCAAAGGAGTTGGCAGGTGCTTCGACATTATTGTCAATGATGACGATGAAAGGAGTTGGCGGTCCACTGGAACGCAAAAATTTGAAATGTGCGCGGAGATGG
>APFE030940012.1:0-10279 GCA_000404065.3 Pinus taeda
GTACTAAGATCTTGGATGATATTCTTAGTAGTCAAAGGTCTCCTGCTATCAAAATTGGTCTTGGTTTTCATGAATCTGTTGAAGGAGAATCTAGTTCACAAAGTACGACAAGGGATTCTAATGCAAAATCTGAAATTCTCAACAAAGAGATGAGAGGTCAATCCAATCAACAACCAAGGAAAGAAATTCCTCAAAGAAAATATTTTATTCCTAACTATGGAAGTGATAGTCGGTCAATTCCTCAAATGAATAATGTTGAATGTTATGTATGTCATAATTTTGGACATGTTGCAGCTAGATGCAGAAGTAGAATGGTTCAAGACCATGACACAGAAATATCATCATGCTCCAGGTACTTTAAGGGATATTGTTTTTCTTGCAATATGTTTGGTCACAAAGCTGTTGATTGCTACAGAAGGAATATGAAACATATGAGATGTTATGCATGTAACAAGCTTGGACATATAGCTAAGGAATGCAGGAACAAAGTACGGGCACCATACCGAAAGGAGAAAACATCCTCACACTTGAAGATATGGAAGAAGAAGGAAGTACAGTCAGGAAAATGTGGCACAACACAATGTACAGACATAACAGACTCAGAGGGAACTGAAAGTGTGAAACTTCAGTGTTCTAAATCTCATACCCAAGTTTCATGAAGAAAAGTCACATATATACGCAAGTTAGTCACTGCACAGTCACGTATATGTTAGTTTGAGGAAAAGCAGTAGGGACAGGCTCAGGAAAAATGGTCTGATATGATCCAGTCCATTATTTGCTCTTTTTGATAATGGTTACAATATGCTGATGATGTGTGGAAATGTCTTGACACTTGTAAGATGTTTAAAAGTGTTTTGATCCTAAATTAATGATGATGATGCCTTGATACTTCTTGCTGATATATGCATGATCGGATCTGAAAGTAAGCAAGATGGCACAGGTTCAGGGGGGGAATATGCTTTTAATAATGCATTGTTGGCATTATGATTAGTAGTCCTTGGTGATGATGCTTATATATATCTTGCTATTATATGATTATGAGTTTTCCATGACAAAATCTCATATGATTCTTGGGGTTACATAGTTGATGTTCAGATCAGATTTGTGGTTGATTCTCTAATGATGCATATATGGTGCTTACATGGTGATCTTCATAAGGATAAGGAGAAGTACAAAGCTTGAAAACACATCTTCATTACTTGATGATGAGTCACTCATATGCTGTTGTCGACATATTCATAGAGAACATATAATACAGTTATGATGCAGGATTCCTACAGTTCTTTGGCGCTCATGGGGATGAGGATTGTCGCTGTTGATGATATCAAGATGTCTTGACAAATGATCTTGAGCTCAAGATACATAGTGTTGGATACATGAATGATTACTCAAAGTTGCATTGTTGGAGACATGATGATGATGAATTCTTACCTATATGATGATAGGTTGATACTTACATATGTTGATTGATGCAGATGTTCCCAAGTGATGATACTTGGATCATGCATATCTTGATGTTGATGAGATGGCTATGGTATTTTTCACATATGATATAATGTGAATGATTTTGTATGTCATATGCAGAATTTTGTTCAAAAGGATGAGTTGATGTAGACATAACTTGTTATAGGTTGATGGCTTATATTGATGGGTCTAGTATGAAAATTGGATGAAACGTGGCCTTCAAATTATGGTGTTGTGCTTCAAGAGTATCCAGTTTGAAAATTTATGAAACATGGTACCTGGAGGAAGAAAGAGAAGGTTGTAGCCTTCTGTAGGTCAGAACCTACATACTAGTACATCAGCTAGTACAAGAGTTAAGATGGTGGTAGCTCCCTTCTAATAGTAGCTGGAAAACGAGTGAAGGTTGGAGCATTCAGTAGGACGGCGCCTACGTACTAGTGAAAGAATCAGCTAGTACAAGAGCTAAGGGGGTTGCAGCTCCCTTCCAGGAGAAGCTGGAGAACGAGAGAAGGTTGTAGCCTTCTGCAGGTAGAAGCCTGTGTACTGGTATAAGACTACACCAGTATAGAAATATTGTAGAAAGAACTTTCTTATTAAAAGAAGATAAAGACAAATTGCAGTAGGTGGTTTTCACCCACATTAGGTTTCCACCTCACATCGCGGTGTGTTGCTTATGTGTGATGATATGTTCTGTTTTACTACTCATGATTGTTTTTCATATGGTTAATAATGTTCCAATGCACTCATTAAGGATCAACTAACTGAATCATAAGTTTACTGGATATACGCTTGTTGCATTAGACACAGTTGCGTATACACGTGGTTTGCCTTAACTGAAGTAGCATATATGAATCTTAATATGGAAATGAAAAAGTTATATTGATTTGATAATACTGATTCAAACCCCCCCCCACCTCTCAGTATTATTTCCAACATTCTCAAACAGTTTCCAAACTACTCCTTCTTGAAAGGATTTAAAAATAATAAAGTTACAATAATAATTTTAAAAATTATATATATTATATAAATAATATATATAACATTATTAAATCCATCCCTTTACAATTCTTGTCACATTAAATAGATTTTAATTTGCAATGAGGAAAATGTCGAATGTCGATGACAGATAGGTCCTGTTATTAGCGAAAATGCCATACAATTTTAGAAACCCAAATACTGCCTACAAGGCCACTTGTGGTGGTTTCTAGAATATAAGACAATGCTACCATAATGATTAACATCCATTGATTTTTTTATGAGCAGTTTGAGAAAAACTTCTTCCTGGTACCACTCATTGTCATAATCTCTGAGCACTTTATGTGACTGTAATTTCGTTGATTTAGAGCACTGTCACAATGAACCATCGATTGTTCTCGTATCTATAAGAGTTATAAAATATAATCTTTCATTTACCTTTGCACTGGAGAGAGATGAAAATCCTTTCACCTAAGCCCCTCTGGAAAGCGAGCTAGATGGCCCTGAGTGTATACATTAGCATCATAATATGAAGGTCTAACTGTTTCTCTTTTATTTCTATGAATTGCAAAGGAATGTCCAATTACATCTTCAATGTCACGTAGTTCTTTTTCTCTTGTAGCTTTCTTACCAACAACATTACAATCATATGATATCGTTGAATCACTCTCCATGATCCTGTAATAAATTAATCTCCTTAACTGAGCTACTTTCAACGCATATTTCTACAAGTCTCTGCATGGATAACTAAGGTCAAAATTCTCACAACATTTGATTTCTACTCTAGCAATGATCTTCGACACTTCAATAGTGTTTTGATTCATTTTCATAGAGATTGTGATTTCTCACCAACATTTGACCATACCTTGGTCATAATCTATTGCAATTTTTATTTTCCATTGCCAATACTCAACCCAAAATTTAACTCAACCTTGAATTTGTAATTTTTCTCAATGCAGAGCAATATTGATCCATGACATTACAACACAAAGGGATCAATTACCTTCAACTGGGAATTAACAAATACAACACAGAGCAACACCACATCAATTCAATACACAGAAAGTGTTTCCAACCCTTATACATGAATTTCAATTTCCTATGGCCAATTACCACTGGGAAAACCAACCAATCATTGAAATGGATACATTACTACTCCACTACAGGAATTACATGTAGATTCCTGAACACCATTTCATGATCTTTAGCATTATCACATCACTTCATTCAATTGCTTTTGTTTATAACCAGATTCATCACTAGAAGGATTAGATATGCATTCTTACACAGAGAGATAAAAGTGATCAATGCTACAAAATGTCTCTATAGCATCCAGGCATTTTAAAGAAGAGCCTGCACAATGTCTAGCAATTTTCACATGCTCCTTTATCACTTTAAATAGTGTCTTCTTACTTTGCCAATCTGATCCTATGTTATAGATTTTCTTCCAATATTTTTGACCTTCATAGATGACTTCTCAAGGAATTTAGGGATATATTTCCTTAAGAAGAAATCTGAAGTCTTTGACAGGTTTAAAGAATTTAAGGCTCTAGTGGAAAAATATACAAAGAAGAAGATAAAGGTGTTGAGGACAAATGATGATGGAGAGTTTTGCAGTAACGAATTTGAAGAATTCTGTAAGAAGTGTGGTATAGCATGATAGAAGACTACTGCATACACACTTGAGCAAAATGGAGTTGAAGAAAGAATGAACAAGACGTTGATGGAAAGGGCAAGAAGCATGCTCAGTGGTGTTGGGTTAGGATAGGAATTCTGGGCAAAGGCGGTGGAGACAACATGTTACCTGGTCAACAAATCACCTTCATCAGCGTTGGAGGATAAGACTCCACAAGAGGTATGGACTGGTAAGAAACCCTCTCTTTCACATCTGAGGGTATTTGGATGTGATGCATATGTACATGTTCCAAAGGAGAAATGAACCAAGTTGGATAGTAAATCTAAAAAGTGAATCTTTATTGGGTATACGGATGGTTTAAAGGGTTATAAGCTTTGGAACCCAGTAACAAGGAAGGTTGTGTACAGTAGAGATGTGGTGTTCAGAGAGGTGAAAGATGTTATTAAACATGAATTCCAACCAAAGGAACCTGAGAAGATAGAGTTTAAGCTAAAGGAGGAAGAATCAGACTCTACAACAGAGGAGGAATCAGAAGATGAAGAGCCACAAACTACGGGTGTGAGAAGATCAGTTCGAGAAAAAAGGCAACCAGAAAGGTATAGTCCATCTACTTTCTATTCAAATTTTTCTTTATCTGTTACTGATGATGATCCCAGAACTGTGAAGGAAGTAGCAGATTCAGAGGATGGAAAACTCTAGAAAGATGCCATGGTTAATGAAATGGCATCTTTGCACAAAAATGAGGCATGGGATCTGGTGGAGTTGTCGGTTGGAAGGAAACCCATTGGAAGCAAATGGGTGTTCAAGAAGAAGACAAATGTAGAAGGAAATATGTAGAAATACAAAGCTCGGTTGGTAGAAAAAGGTTATTCCCAGGTGCCAAGAATTGATTTTGGTGATATTTTTTCTCCTGTTGCCAAGGTAGCTTCTATTAGATTACTTTTCTCTGTCGCTACTGCTTTTGATTTTGAGGTAGAACAGATGGATGTGAAGACAACATTTCTTCATGGGGATCTCGAAGAGGAGATCTACATGAAGCAACCTATAGGCTTTGCAGTGAAGGTTAAGAAAGAACCGGTATGCAAGTTAAAGAAATATTTGTATGGTTTAAAAAAGTCACCAAGGATGTGGTATGAAAAATTTGATACATTTATATAGGGACTTGGCTTCACCAGAAGAAAAGTAGATCACTGTGTGTATTTTAAATTAATTGGTGACCATGTTATTTATCTGGTCTTGTATGTGGATGATATGTTGTTGGTTGGAAATGACAAAGAAATTATCCAAAATTTGAAAACCCAATTGTCCTCCAAATTTGACATGAAAGATCTTTGTGCTACAAACTATATTTTGGGCATGGAAATTAAAAGAGACCAGGCAAGGAAGAAGCTCTGGTTAAACTAGATGAAGTATGTCAAGACAATACTGCAGAGGTTTAATATGCAGGATAATAAATAGGTGAAGGTTCCTATTCTTGTAGGTGTGAAGTTATTTGCTGAACAGTGTCCCAAGACATAAGAAGAGGAAGAGGACATGTCCCATGTTCCATATGCAAGTGTAGTCGGTAGCCTGATGTATGAAATGGTCTGTACTAGATTGGAAATTGCACATGCAGCGGGATTATCGAGCAAGTTAATGTCAAAAACAGGGAAGGAGGATTGGACAGTAGTGAAGCGGGTTTTCAGGTATTGCGTCTCACTAGTGATTATGGTTTGTGCTACTAAGGAAGACTGAGACTAGACAAATTTTTAGATATTCATGGCTTTGTTGATGCGAATTGGGCTGGAGATCTGAATCAGAGAAGATCTACAAGTGGATATGTGTTTAACCTATTTGGAGGTGTAGTCAGTTGGATATGTAAGAAATAATCTATAGTGGCACTATCAACTATAGAGGCGGAATACATGGCAGCCACTCATGTAAGAAACAAAGTAGTTTGGTTGTAGAGATTGTGTTCAAGTATGGGGTTAGTAAAGGGAGCTATGAGGATAAACTCTGATAGCCAAAGTGCAATTTTCTTGGCAAAGAACCCTGCTTACCATTCCAAGACAAAGCACATTGATGTTCAGTATCACTTTGTGAGGGATATGATAGAAGACAAAAGGGTGTTACTAGTAAATATGGACACTTTGAAGAATACTACAGATGCATTGACAAAATATGTGAGCTCTGAGAAGTTCTCTTGGTGTAGAGAAACAATTGGCATTGCAGGGCTAGATAAATGAGTAAGCTCTCCTGTGGCCCCCTGTGGAAAGAAGAAAACAAGTGGGAGAATTTTGGGTTGTATTATATTCTTTCCACGACTAGTTCACGTAGTTAGTTGGGGGTTAGAGGGGGGGCGGAGTCCCCCCTTTGTTGTGCCAATTGCATAGCAGGGGGTTTGAGGGGGTTGGGTAGCCCCCCTCTACAGGGTCTAGGGTAGCGCCCTGGGGAAAAAAAAAATTGGACCCTATATTAGGTTGGGTGGACCTCGACCTACCTATGGTTTTGTGCATGATTTTCGCACATGGTTTTGGACGCGATGGCTTTCGATCCATGGTTTTGGACGCGATGGCTTTCGATCCATGGTTTTGGACGCGATGGCTTTCGATCCATGGTATTGGATGCTTTGGCATGTATAAATATGTATTATAACATTGAAAGGAATTTAATGAAAAATAAATCTGGTAGTATCAGTTTTGGGATCCAGGGGAAAATCTCTGTGTATATGTGTTTTATGTGTTATGCTCTC
This sequence comes from Pinus taeda, assembly GCA_000404065.3. Lineage (NCBI taxonomy): Eukaryota > Viridiplantae > Streptophyta > Pinopsida > Pinales > Pinaceae > Pinus > Pinus taeda. Next base: position 6,807 of record APFE030940012.1, read on the forward strand.
ACATTGTTTATTTTCTGCATTTTATAATTTGTATGCAGGTAATTTTTGTATGGGGTTAAAACCTATAGTGTTTCTCCACTACCAACGATCCTAAACAATACCCCACCAAAGTCACCTCAAGAGAAAAAAAAAATGTATTGGTTTGCTGCCAGTAGGCGTGGACAATACCCTGGAAACGTTGCTTGCTTAACCTCTCTGTGCAAGAAGCCTTTCTCTTCTTTCACCCTTTATTTATTTTCTTAAATATATGATTGAAGTGTTTATTGAACATTTGTAGCATGGGTGGAAGAGGGATGCCGAATGATTGAGAGTAGTAGAGGTTGCTTCTTGTTGAAGGGATTTAAAATATACATGCTCTTTTTAAAGTTTTTTCTCCTTTCCCCTCTCTACTTTGTCAAGTTGATAGGTCGAAACACCATTAAATACAAGGTTGAGTAAAAAATGAAGGTCTTAATAAAGACATGAGATTTGTAGTTTTGCCAAAGTATTTCTGTCTGGAATGAATCATATTTTCTATTCATACACCATCAAATTTAAAGCTATGAAACCAAAGATAGAGAAGAGGATGACAGCTAAGCCAAGCATTGTTCGTCATTACAACTATTATTTTCAAGTTTTTCAATATTTTTCTTTTGAGCCAAACATTATCATCGTTCATGCAAAGTATTAGTAAATAAAAAAAAAAAAAATACATGACAAAAAATGAAGCAAAACCAAAAGAAAAAAGAAAATGGAGGCGGAACATAAAAACAACATGAAAAATATACAATAAGAATAAACAAATGTTGAGACTCAATGGAGAGAAGGACAAAAGGTGGATGTAATGTAAGGGAAACTAAGTGCAACTAGGCTTACTCCTAATCTAACCAAATAGAAGGTTAGGGATACGTGTAATGGTATTTCCAATTTAGCCATCATCATTCTTGACCTGCAACCACAAAGATACAAGTAATTAAAAACAATGTAACACATTTTGAAAAAGAAAAGATAAAATCTTGCAAAACTTGCAAAATGTAATAAAGGTGTTGCTTATTAACAAAAGAGTGTGTCATATCGACCAATTTTAACCAATTTTGAACTTTACCTTGTTTCTTGAAATATTGATCATACCAACCTTGCAAACTGCTTGCGAATACACATTCATCTATGTTTTCATTTCTTTCAATCACCAGAAAAGATCAAAAAAACTTATTTATGGCGAAGATTTCCAGGTAAGATTGCTCTAACCATTCAGCGATTGGATCTTAATATTCAAAAAAACAAATTTTTAAGCCCTAAGACTCATGAGAAAATAATTTTTTATTTAACACATCCAAATCGCAAAGAGAAACCCCAATTTTTTGATTGGATTTATCAATTAACATATAAGGTTTTCGATTCCTATGTGTTGATTTGAATATAATATCCATATCCACACACAGGTTTTGATTTTTCAAATGATCCAAATATTTGTAAACACTCAAGAAACAATATTGTGTTAGAAATATGATTACCCTCACGACATACACAAGAGGGATAACAAGGTGATCGATGTTGGCATTGTTTGACAAAGAGAAACCATTCAACCTAGAATGAACTTGACCTTGATAATCAAAATGACAAAATTTGAAGTTGTGGGGTTTTATGACAGATATGATCTCCAAACCTAGGTCTAACTCAATGGGTTGGCATGAGAAGGAACTAACCAAACAAGAATCTCTCATCTGATAAAAAAAAATATTTCATGAAAATCATGAAGATCAACTTGAAAATACTGGGAGTCCTTTAAGCATGAACTCAACTTTAGTACATCAATACCAAAGGAATAAATATGCATGAAAATATGGATTCAGATTAATTCAGAGATCTCAATAGGATTGCGAGAGCCTGACATAAACATTAGCTGGAGAAGAAGTGCCTCAACTTCCTCACAGGTCTTAGAAATTTCTAATGGTGGATTATCAAATTTGGGTGGCTTATAAAATCAATCGGTAGATATGGACCACTATCATATGATGTATTGATGAAAATATTGTTAATGCCATAGGTTTGATGAGATTTAGGATTCATCATATCAAACGCTTGATGGATAGAGAATTGAGATACATCAATTGGGAAAATCCCTTGATCATTCATAGTTGGAACATATTCCTCCTTCCTTTCAGAAGATATACAGTTGAATAGATCATGAATAATAGATTCAAACATTTCACACTATAATTGTAGTATCACACCAACCTGCACATGATTACAATGAAAGTCAACCAGATAAAAATCCAAATGATTTAGGGGATCTATTGGTATGATGAACTTATCAAACATATGTGGGTACAATGAATAGTGTGTTAGAGATGAAGAAAGATTGAAAGACTTAGGAGGAGGAGCAACAATTGTACTTAAATCAAATCAAACTTGAAAGAAAAATGAACCCACATCATTCTCATTAGTATAATGGTCAAAGATAGGCATACTAATATGACACTTAGATTGACCAAGATCTTCCAAGGATTCAAAAACCACACAACTTACCTTTTCATATTTGACATCTAACAACATATGAGTTAGAGGAGATTCAGGATCACTCTGAATCAAAAGAGCATCCTGATTCACAAATGGAGATTGTAAACTATGAGAAACAAATTTTGAATCGATACCTTACATATCCAAGCCCTCAGAAAATGGAACTTTACAAAATCATAATCCCGAGATGTTTTTCCAAAGAGATTAATCTTACAGTCCCCACAGAAATTATTCATAAGTTGTTTCAATTTAAGTTTAGTGACGAGGGTGAATTAAATGTTCATGAACATATGTTTGAATTCATCCATTTTTTCCTTTCTCATGGAATACATTGTAATGATGTCCTAGTAAGATTGTTCTTTTTCCCTAGTGGCTATATTGGACCCACAAAGTCTATCACCCACTTATCGAATACCTGCAACATCACTTGCAGATTTAGTGGCAATTCATCCCTCTGCAATGGTCTCCCCATCCTCTGACAAACATCACATTCCTTGTAATATATCTTAGAGTCCTTATGCATAGTAGACCACCAAAGTTGTGTGCATGGGATTTTCTGTGCAGTTTCTCTACCTGCATAATGTCCCCCCCCTACTCCTCCATGTGATTATGCAAGAATACTTGGCCACTCATACTTTGGGACATACCTTCACAATATTTCATAAAAGCCCATTTTGTATAAGTGTCCAACAATCACAGAAAAATAAGCCACCCAGACCACCAGTTATTTCTTATGTTGCGTCGAATATCCTTCTGGGGTTTTACCTGGAGACAAAAATTGAATTATATTTGCAAAGTGATCATCTACGATGCGAATAACGAAGAGTTTCACATCAGGCAACCCTTCCTCCAAACTTGTAGGCACATCACCATTCTCAATCCATGAGAGGTGATAAGGACAAGCATTCAGGCATCTTGGCTTCATAATTACCTCAAAATCATATTCTTGGAATAGAAACAACCACCTGCAAATC
>APFE030940016.1:5654-32315 GCA_000404065.3 Pinus taeda
ATTTTTTAATTTTATTTACACTAAATACACACGTATATTTAGTTATTTTTTCAAATGAACTCAAAATGGCCTCAAGATCTGAGGTAAGGGCTAATGAGTGCTCCATATTATCATGTACAAGCCATCGAAGGTATCTTTATGCCAAGACATCACGAACAAAAAGTGCCCTATATCACCATTAGAAGAGTTAAAGGGCTAATGTGGAATTAACTAGCTCAACTGTTGGCACTCCAATGTGATGTACAAGCCCTATCTTGTAATATTAAGGATGACCATCATCATCTATTAGGTGGATGAAGCCATTCGTATCAAATAGTGTCAACACCATGCTAGGGGAATCCTAGGTTCATTGTTCGAATCATCAATATCTCCAATGTTAAGCATCATGGGCTCAATGGTATAGCATTTTGGGATTCCTTGTAGTGTCAAAAATTATATAAATCCCTCAATCAGTCTAATTCCCTATCCTAGGTAGGAAATATTGCACCATCGAAGTTAATCTCTCTCTCTCTAGTTTGGAGAGTACAACTTCTACTCCACTACCTAGCAGGTGGGGAAATCACCTATAACATTTTCTATTACTATGATGTCAAGAATCCCACAAAATATCCTTATAATAAAGTTCCAGCCAATCCATAATTAGGTAACTCAAACCATATACGCATCATAGAGGACCATACATAATGCCAGATACACAAACAATACTTCACACAACGATCAACATCAAGTATCTAACTAGACCAATTGGCATGTTGTTGTTGCCTCTCTTATATTTGTGATGGATCGGTCCCTATTATGTGTTTCTAACCTTCAAGGGGAAGTTGTAGGTCCTAGTCCAAATGTTAGTCCATGTGTACAAGTGTAAATGTGGTAATGTATTGGGAAAGACTTCAAGGCTAGGTGCCATAGCAAAGTGACCAACTAATGGTGGTCCAACATCTAGAGTGTATATATGCAAGTAGGGATTAGCCATGGATGCACTAGTTACCCCTTTTCTTAGAATTCTATTTCCGCTACTCTAGTACACCATTTACTTCTTTATAATAATACTTTGATATGCCTGGATAGTTTACAAGCTCGATTTTTCATTTGATAGATTTAAATTCATTACCTCTTAAGGTGTTTTGTTTTATTTCTCATTGGGGTTGGGAAAATACAAGGGTTTCATTTTATTTGGGTAGCATCAAGTACTCTAAATACTGAGTGATGAATAATGAGGCAAGTAGAGATCATACTGGGATTTTCCCCATGTGCTAAATATTTTCCCAACCATCTCTTGCATTTTATTTTTATTTTTTTTATTGTGGACTTATTTTATTTCCTCATTATTGTAGTGGCATAAGCCTCGAGGGTAATTCTTTCCAGCCCAATCTCGAGGATGAGGATGAGAGAGTTGAAATCGCCATGACCAATTACCACCTTCATAAAGAATGAATTTGAAATATAGGGAATAATGTAATGTGTCATGTATATAATACCATAGGCATACCACTTTAATCTGGGGCTTCCTAGCAGTTTCGTTCAATTGTAGCCACCACAATAGTGCCTTTTTGAGAAGGTGCATGAAACCTTTCTTTACGTCAACATAGTTGGAAGTTAATTGATATAAAAAGCTCACTTTCTCTTGAAAATTGTAAAGCTTAGTAAGAGTATATGAATGAACCATATTAATGATTTGGTCAACCTTGAGAGGGTTGACCATGTAATTTCCCTTTCTTTGAATGGCCACTAACTGAGTGGACTATTTGATTCCCATAGGCTATAGAAGTAAAATAGGTATCAATTAATTAAATTGTTTGGCTATCATTCAAGTGAATAAATAAACATTTAGAAGTGAGAATGAATAATTAAATTAAATGGTGTTATTAAGTGATTATGGGAAAAATAAAAAATTGAAATTGAAATCCATTTATATTATTGAGTAGGAAAGAGATAAAAAGGGGAGATTCATGGTATTTTTATGACCCATGTTATTGAATCGTAGCTCATTTTTGAACCTATATTAGTTATTATATTTCATACTTCATTTGATAGCTCTAAGAGATTAGTTGTAAGGATGAGAACCTCATTAAGGATTTTTATTTAGTGCTAAAGCCAACCAACCAATATGGTTAAGGGGAGATATCATTCATATTTTTGAGTAGTATTGCATTGAAGTTCAGGTTTCATCTTTAGAGGATGTTAGATCCTTCTTTTCTGAAAAGAAAAAGTTTGTTATAGTGTTTGAGTTTATTTTTGGAGAGGTTAAATTTCCCTAGCAAGTAATTTTATTTGTGGATACGTTCTGTTATTGAAACAACTGAGTTTATTTATGGAAAGTCAAAGATTATCTAAAAAGAATGAATTTATTTATATAGAATTTGAGTTTGTCTAGTGGGGAGTGATTTTCTATAGAAGGATCAAGCTACTTTATGAAAGAAGTAATTATTGTGCATAAAAAAATTTAGCATTAACCCTACTAGCCACTCTTATAGCCAAAACATGCCAAATTTCTCATTTACTCATAATTTTCAAATTTTGTATTAATGGAGTGATTGCCGTTTATTTGCATTCTCCAAATTAATAATAAATTAGTCTAGCTATCATTTTTCATACTTTGAGTAAGGGTTTCATATTTGGAACCATGCAAATGTTTGAGTAAATGTCTCTACTGTCAATGTTCTTTTCTTTGAATTAAACGTGTTCAAAGAAATGTTTTCATGCAAAGTGATTGGGAGAATGTAAGAAAGAGAATTTTGAGAATTATTGCAAGATTCATTCGCATGTTTTAGTTACTGAAATTAAGGGACAAGATCATGTAATTTAACATAATGAAACCTTGCAATCTCTTGGAAACAACAAAAATATGAATTTTTGGATTGAAATGAATATTATAGTAGCAACAATGCATAAGGATGGCTCATAAATTCATTGGATTTTTAGCGTGTCTGTGAGAGTAAGAGGGGAGGAAATCCATATATGCCTCTACAATTCATGTGATGTAATAAAAAGCATAAGGCATGTCCCACTAGAAGGTGGATCCAATGATTTTAAGACCCTAGGACAATTTCTAATATGTGATTGTACCTTAAGGGAAAATTTAAGCCATTTATATTGATCTTTTGATTTGATTTCAATCTACTTATAGCAAAGAAAAGAATCCATGAATGAGAATATCACTACTAGTGAACCATTAATGATCTGGTCAATTGATGGGGTTGGATAGTTATCTTTTGGTAATTCCCTATTGAGTTCCTTTAGATGAAAAAATACATGAATTGTACCCTTCTTTTGTGACAACAATGATGTCGGAAACCTATTCAATTAAGGAAAATAGACATATGAACTAAGATTTAAGTAATTTTTCAACTTCTTCCTTAAGGATATCAACTTTGTGAGGCTTTATTGGGTGAAGTCCTTTCTTGAGTAGATTATTTCTTTCATGCATATGGCTATCAATGATACATAACTCTTCATATATACAAGTGAATACATATTAGAATTATATGAAAAGAGTAATATAGGTAGAAATATCATTTGGAGTGAAATTCACTACAATCATGATGTTTTCTATGATCCCAAGTTTACAAAAAATATCAATGGGTATGATTTGAGAGATACTCAATACATTTTCTTTAGGTAACACATCATGTTTCATGATAGGATGATGCACCCAATTAGAATTTGAATATTCATTCCAACTAGTATATTTCGATATCTACTCTATACATATTACGAAATAATATTTTGATGTTGATAACATATAAAATATTTCAATGTGAACCTTAAATAAAACAATTATATATATATTCTTTTGTAAAAATGTAAAGAACTTCATATTAGAAAAAATGATGTACAAAATTTACACAACCATAATAATGTCAGTTCTTCTGGTGGAACTAGGTTTCAGACCATCTTCCCACCATGGAAAACCATAGGTCATTGCTTGAAATCTAGGGTCAAAGAAATATCTATTCATGGGCAAATCCAAAGTTAGTAGCATACATAATCGGTGATTGTAATACAAAAAATAACATGTGAGAATTTTCCTTAGGGCTAAGAATACAAGCCATTCAAAAAGATGCTTCAAACATTTTTCTTTCCTTTAGAAGTTGTTGAGCCATCAAGTATGTTATGAGGCTAGAATTGTGCTAGTGCATATTGTGTCTCCTCCTCAATGGTAAGACAACCATAATAACTCAAAGCTTGCTATGGTTGTGCCTTATTAGCTGCTCCACTCACTTGAGATTTCAGTTGCATATAATCAATAATGATCGAAGAGGAAGTGCCCAGGGGAAGCGGGTGAGATTGAAAGGGAGTTTATACCATGTTGGGAGCTAGTGTGGGAATGGTAGAGTGAGATAGGAGAGAAGGAGATGTCGAAGGAATGGATAAGGCCCCGTAGAGATTCACAGAGACTATAAATTCTTAGAATTAACAACCTTCCTTATGGAGGCTTCATTGGCTTGTTGTTACTTCTATAACTGTCTGGCTAGTAATCTTTTAAGGCCCAATGCCAACCACCTACGTTCCATAACTCATTAGCTTCCACGGAGGACACATTGTGTGGTATGCTTTCATGAATATTTGGAATGAAGACATTAGATTTTTTAATGAAAATCTACAACATGGGAATGATGATCACAACCACATCCATTGCCTCCATTGCTTACACATCTACTCTCTTGAACCATAGTAGCAAGTGGGAGAATCAGGAGGAGGAATTTAGAATCATTGAGGGAATTGTAGCTTTTCTTTTGGAAGGAAATAATAGTATGATAGGGTGAGTGACGAATCATGAAAAAGTTGGGTGACAAAAGAGGAAAAGAAATTTTTAGACATATATAATATTTTCCATCGCCAAGTGAGTGAATGAGGCATTAGTGTTAAGTACAAGGAGGTCACACAAAGGATATGGGGCAGTCAATTAGGCATCATGACATCGATGGATTAGCATACAAAGTGGGCATATTGGAGTCAGATGAGAACCACTTTCTATGTGAATGCATGGTGATGATAAATGCATTTAAGAGAACCATCAATTGCCACCCAAATTAGCGGGAATTTTATATCAACTTAACATTTATAAAGAGAAGAAAATTGAATTTAAAATGCTTTTTCCTTTGTTAATTTTTTTTCCACTTAGTAATATCAAGGAGATGTTAAATTGCTTTAATACTTAATAAAATTTCATAGCAGACATTTAGAAAATATTCATGGCAAGAAGAAATTTAGTGTAGACAATAAATAAATAAAGTGAAGGATATTTTTCATTTAATTAATTTGTGCTTTCTAATTCAATGACATCATGGAGATGTATAATTCCTTCAATATTTGATATGAATTAGAATTTAAAATACATTAACAAAAAGGGAAGATTGAAAAGTATGCATTTTGTATATAAAAGAATTGAAAATATTATAATGAATGATTCAAAAATTTTAACGGTGTCTATCTCAAAATGGAGGAGGTGTATTTTTTTCCTTATTTATCTTGGAGTTGACATATGGCACGAATGTGTGTGTCTGTGTGTCTATGTTGTAGTAGTATAGATAAATATCCAAATTTCAAACTATTATATATATATATATATATATATATATATATATTGGTAAATGAAAAGAAAACTATGATTAAAACATTTTAATGGTGCATAACTCAAAATGAAAGAGATATCCAATTCTTTTTTCTTTTAGTTTGGAGTTGACGCATGGAAAGAATATATATATATATGGGTGATTGATGGGGGCAGGGGCCATAGACAAGTTTCATAGGACACCCAAAATATTCTACACACATGTGAATGAGATTATTTCCTGAACGATTGTTTTTTTAGATGTTGATTTTTCTAGATATCAGAGTTTTGGAAGGTGGTAGGGGAATGTTGACTATGCATAGACCGCTAACCTAGGCATGCTCATTCAAGTGGTTTCTTTAGAAAGAAAGGAAAATGCAAGCTAGAGGGGCTTGTGATTTGGTCACTATGGTGTGCTAAATTGCATGCTTTGACACCTCAATGAGCTTAAGGGAGGTGAACTATCCTTTGGATTGTGAGACGTGGTGAGGACAAGAGAACTACTAATTTTTTTTGCTAGAGGAGTTAAATAGGGTGGTTTTATTGTATTCCTTATTTAGTAAGAAATATGGCTTTGCCTCTAGGCCCTACGAGTTCCTTTGTAAATGTAATTTTGGATGTGGTGGTCCTTTGTTCTTTTTGGGTTCCCTCATCTTTATGCTTTCAAGAATTTGTCATGGTCCCTATTGTCTTTAATGGTATTTATTGCACGTATCTATCGACAAATTTTCTTAGGGTTGAGAGATGTAGTTTGAGGTCTCAGGCTCACTACCTCTATTCTTGGTTTCTTGGAGTACTCTATTCAAGAGGAAGTATTGTAATCGTGGGGGTGCTTCTTTAGTGATAATTGTGGAAGAATATGTAATTTTTGAAAATTTTTATCTTCTTGAGTTTTGAAGTGGGATTTGATTACCAAGCTACAACATTTGGGTGGTTGAATTAGATTGGTCTTTGTGTTTTGGATTATATAGTGGAATTCTTAGATGAAGGAGGCATCTCGTGCAAGGTGGGTGACCTCATGAAGTCTTGGTTGGCCATTGCAGGTGCGTAGGAGAAGTGGAGGGTGATGGGGGTGTTGAGGCTATTCATGAGGGTGATTAAGCTCATGAATATGTTTCATAACCTAGCCATGTGGAAGCACCACCATCTTTAGAATGTTTATATAGGAAGTTGCAGAGTCTTATCACACTGTTGGTGGAGCTACAGAAATAGAGAGATGATGAATTGAATGAGGTGATAACATTCATGATTGACTAAAAACATAATAAACAGGAAATTATGGACAACATGAATTCACTTATAATGAGCCAAATATTGACTAATAAGTGATTAGATCATATTGAGGGTCAGATTGACCACCTAGAGATTCATGTTTATGGGGCCACTAGAGCCCCAAACATTTATGGTTCCGGATAGGAACTGTCACCCCCTCGTAATCTTTGACAGAAATTCTTTTCATATGTATTCTATGTGTGTTTTGGATGCTTTGTGCATTTATTCTAATGATACAATGTAAATTTTAGCACTTGGTATCACCCTTTGGATATTTCTCCTAGTTAATAATTTTGGTTGGAATGAGGTTAAGGAGAAGCATGCCTCAAAAAAATTGTTGCTACATTTCAAAGAACTAATAGAATCTATTTGATCAAAAACAAAAATATGAAGGGTAAATTTCGAGTCTGGGTTATAACCATAGCTTTAAAAGGGTGTTTAGATTCATGTGTTTCACATGTCACCTCGTCATAGATTTCCATTCTAAATCATAGGTTGCTCCTTTTTGGAGTTACACTTCAGATGTTTTGTTAAAATTATAAATAGTTGGAGCCTTTAGTGATTAAAAAATGACAAAGTGAATTTGAATATCATTTACGACACTCTATACTACTTTGTTTTTTCACATTTTGAAATACTTTATTCGAATTTTTTTACCCTCAATCTTGCTGACTATTTTATATGAATTTTATGGCTGCTCATTTTTGTCTTGTGGAATCACTGCTTGTTACTTTAAAGTATTTATGAAAACGTTCCAATTCAGATCATAGAAGTAGTGATATTGGATTATTCCACAACACATTTAACATATTAATCTATTATAACATTTATGATAAATAAATTGTCATCTTCCATGTCTTGGTCCATTCCTTGGGAAAATTCTGTCACATCCATAGTTTTCCAAGTGATTTATAATCATATCATTTAGATGTCCATGATAGTACTTATTCGCAGTACATGTCAATTGAATAAAAGATTATACTCTCCATATAAATTTGCATTTTACTCATATCTTATGATTGTGGATGATATTCTTCTTCAATCTAATAATTTATTATACACTCCATATAGATTTACATTTACTTCTCAATTGAATAATAATTTTGTTTTTAATATTGAAAAAAATAGATTTATTTTACTAATTATATATGAGGTAATTTTTAATGTTATCTTATTCAAAATCTAATTATAAACCAAAAAAATCAAATTTTAAATTATTAAATTTATATAACATGAATTTAGTTTTTCTTTTTAAACACCTAAATTATGCAACAAACAAAACTTTTTTTAATATCATATTTAATATTTTAGACATTTTATATTTTTTTACATTTATCCTTCATTAATCTATTAATACCCATCTCTAAATTCTAAGAACTTTTTTTTGGCATTTAATTCTATAATTATTAATATATATTTTCAAGAGTCAATCAATTTTTCTTTGTTTATTTTAAACATATACTATGCTTTTTTTATCTTCTATTTCTTTATTTTATTTTATTATTATTTTTAGATTCTTTATAATTCTATAACTTTTAATATAAGATTTTATTTAATTTGCAAATTTTTTAATTTTTTAATTATTGAAATAGTTTAAATAAAACAAATTATTATAGCCAAGTCAGTAGTACTTTTTCATTTTACTTACACTAAATACACAAATATATTTAGTGAAATTTTCAAAGGAGCTCATAAAGGCATTAAGATGTGAGGTAATGGTTAATGAGTGCTTCATATTATCACATACAAGCCATCAAAGGTATGTTCATGCCAAGATATCATGACCAAAAACTACCCTACATCACCCTTAGAAGAGGAAAAGGGCTTATGTACAAAATTTACACAACCATAATAATGTCAGTTCTTCTGGTGGAACTAGGTTTTAGACCATCTTCCCACCATGGAAAACCAATAGGTCATTGCTTGAAATCTAGGGTCAAAGAAATATCTATTCATGGGCAAATCCAAAGTTAGTAGCGTACATAATCGGTGATTGTAATACAAAAAATAGCATGTCAGAATTTTCCCTAGGGCTAAGAATACAAGCCATTCAAAAAGATGCTTCAAACATTTTTCTTTCCTTTAGCAGTTGTTGAGCCATCAAGTGTGTTATGAGGCCAGAATTGTGCTAGTGCATATTGTGTCTCCTCCTCAATGGTAAGACAACCATAAGAACTCAAAGCTTGCTATGGTTGTGCTTTATTAGCTACTCCACTCACTTGACATTTCAGTTGCATATAATCAATAATGATCGAAGAGGAAGTGCCCAGGAGAAGCGGGTGAGATTGAAAGGGAGATTATACCATCTTGGGAGCTAGTGTGGGAATGGTAGAGTGAGATAGGAGAGAAGGAGATGTCGAAGGAGTGCATAAGGCCCCGTAGAGATTCACAGAGACTATAAATTCTTAGAATTAACAACCTTCCTTATGGAAGCTTCATTGGCTTGTTGTTACTTCTATAACTGTCTGGCTAGTAAACTTTTAAGGCTCAATGCCAACCACCTACGTTCCATAATTCATCAGCTTCCATGGAGGACACATTGTGTGGTATGCTTTCATGAATATTTGGAATGAAGACATTAGATTTTTTAATGAAAATCTACAACATGGGAATGATGATCATGACCACATCCATTACCTCCATTGCTTACACATCTACTCTCTTGAACCATAGTAGCAAGTGGGATAATGAGGAGGAGGAATTTAGAATCATTGAGGGAATTGTAGCTTTTCTTTTGGAAGGAAATAATAGTATGATAGGGTGAGTGATGAATCATGAAAAAGTTGGGTGACAAAAGAGGAAAAGAAATTTTTAGACATACATAATGTTTTCCATCACCAAGTAAGTGAATGAAGCATTAGTGTTAAGTACAAGGAGGTCACAGAGGATATGGAGCAGTCAATTAGGCATCATGAAATCGATGGATTAGCATACAGAGTGGGCATATTGAAGTTAGATGAGAACCACTTTCTTGTGAATGCATGGTGATGATAAATGCATTTAAGAGAACCATCAATTGCCACCCAAATTAGCGGGAATTTTATATCAACTTAACATCTATAAAGAGAAGAAAATTGAATTTAAAATGTTTTTTCCTTTGTTAATTTTTTTTTTCAACTTAGTAATATCAAGGAGATGTTAAATTTATTTAATACTTAATAACATTTCATAGCAGACATTTAGAAAATATTCATGGCAAGAAGAAATTTAGTGTAAACAATAAATAAATAAAGTGAAGGATATTTTTCATTTAATTAATTTGTGCTTTCTAATTCAATGACATCATGGAGATGTATAATTCCTTCAATATTTGATATGAATTAGAATTTAAAATACATTAACAAAAAGGGAAGATTTGCAAGTATGCATTTTGTATATAAAAGAATTGAAAATATTATAATGAATGATTCAAAAATTTTAACGGTGTCTATCTCAAAATGGAGGAGGTGTAATTTTTTCCTTATTTATCTTGGAGTTGACATATGGCACGAATGTGTGTGTCTGTGTGTCTATGTTGTAGTAGTATAGATAAATATCCAAATTTCAACTATATATATATGATATTGGTAAATGAAAAGAAAATTATGATTAAAACATTTTAATGGTGCATAACTCAAAATGAAAGAGATATCCAATTCTTTTTTCATTTAGTCTGGATTTGACACATGGAAAGAATATATATATAGGGGAATGCTGACTATGCATAGACCGCTAACGTAGGCATGCTCATTCAAGTGGTTTCTTTAGAAAGAAAGGACAATGCAAGCTAGAGGGGCTTGTGATTTGGTCACTATGATGTTCTAAATTGCATGCTTTGACCCCTCAATGAGCTTAAGTGAGGTGAATTATCCTTTGGATTGTGAGACGTGGTGAGGATAAGAGAACTACTAATTTATTTTGCTACAAGAGTTAAATAGGGTGGTTTTATTCTATTCCTTGTTTAGTAATAAATATGGCTTTGCCTCTAGGCCCTAGGAGTTCCTTTGTAAATGGAATTTTGGATGTGGTGGTACTTTGTTCTTTTTGGGTTCCCTCATCTTCATGCTTTCAAGAATTTGTCATGGTCCCTATTTTCTTTAGTGGTATTTATTGCACGTATCTATCGACAAATTTTCTTAGGGCTGAGAGATGTAGTTTGAGGTCTCGGGCTCACTACCTCTATCCTTGGTTTCTTGGGGTACTCTATTCAAGAGGAAGTATTGTAATCATGGGGGTGATTCTTTAGTGATAATTGTGGAAGAATATGTAATTTTTGACAATGTTTATCTTCTTGAGTTTTGAAGTGGGATTTGATTACCAAGCTACAACATTTGGGTGGTCGAATTAAATTGGTCTTTGTGTTTTGGATTATATAGTGGAATTATTAGATGAAGGAGGCATCTCGTGCATGGTGGGTGACCTCATGAAGTTTGGTTGGCCATTGTAGGTGCGTAGGATAAGTGGAGGGTGATGGGGGTGTTGAGGCTATTCATGAGGGTGATTAAGCTCATGAATATGTTTCATCACCTATCCATGTGGAAGCACCACCATCTTTTGAATGTTTATATAGGAAGTTGCAGAGTCTTATCGCACTGCTAGTGGAGCTACAGAAATAGATAGATGATGAATTGAATGAGGTGATAACATTCACGATTGACTAAAAACATAATAAACAGGAAATTATGGACAAGACAAATTCACTTATAATGAGCCAAATATTGACTAATAAGTGATTAGATCATATTGAGGGTCAGATTGACCACCTAGAGATTCATGTTTATGGGGCCCCTAGAGCCCCAAACATTTATGATTCTGGATAGGAACTGTCACCCCCTCGTAGTCTTTGACATAAATTCTTTTCATATGTATTCTATGTGTGTTTTGGATGACTTGTGCATTTATTCTAAGGATACAATGTAAAATTTAGCACTTGGTATCACCTTTTGTATATTTCTCCTAGTTAATAAATTTGGTTGGAATGAGGTTAAGGAGAAGCATGCCTCAAAAAAATTGTTACTACATTTCAAAGGACTAATAGAATCTATTTGAGCAAAAACAAAAATATGAAGGGTAAATTTCGAGTCTGGGTTATAACCATAGCTTTAAAAAGGTGTTTAGATTCATTTGTTTCACATGTCACCTCGTCATAGATTTCCATTATAAATCATAGGTTGCTCCTTGTTGGAGTTACATTTCAGATGTTTTGTTAAAATTATAAATAGTTGGAGCCTTTAGTGATTAAAAAATGACAAAGTGAATTTCAATATCATTTACAACACTCTATACTACTTTATTTTTCCACATTTTGAAATACTTTATTCGAATTTTTTTACCCTCAATCTTGCTTACTATTTTATATGAATTTTATTGCTGCTCATTTTTGTCTTGTGGAATCACTTCTTGTTACTTTAAATAATTTAGGAAAACGTTCCAATTCACATCATAGAAGTAGTGAGATTGGATTATTCCACAACACATTTAACATATTAATCTATTATAACATTTATGATAAATAAATTGTCATATTCCATGTCTTGGTCCATTCCTTGGGAAAATACTGTCACATCCTTAGTTTTCCAAGTGATTTATAATCATATCATTTAGATGTCCATGATAGTACTTATTCACAGTACATGTCAATTGAATAAAAGATTATACTCTCCATATAAATTTTCATTTTACTCATATCTTATGATTGTGGATGCTATTCTTCTTCAATCTAATAATTTATTATACACTCCATATAGATTTACATTTACTTCTCAATTGAATAATAATTTTTTTTTTAATATTGAAGAAATATATTTATTTTAATAATTTTATTTGAGGTAATTTTTAACGTTATCTTATTCAAAATTTAATTATAAACCAAAAAAATCAAATTTTAAATTAATAAATTTATATAACATGAATTTAATTTTCTTTTTAACACTAAATTTATGAAACAACAAAAAACTATTTTAATATGATATCTAATATTTTAGACATTTTTATTGTTTTACATTTAAATCCATCTTAATCTATTAATGCCATCTCTAAATTTCAAAGTACTTTTTTTTGGCATTTAATTCTATAATTATTAATATATAATTTTCAGCAGTCAATGAATTTTTCTTTGTTTATTTTAAACATATACCATGCTTTTTTCTATATTTTATTTCTTTATTTTATTTTATTGTTTTTTTTAGATTCTATTATAATTCTATACCTTTTAAATATAAGATTTTATTTAATTGCAAATTTTTAATTTTTAAATTTATTTAAATAGTTTAAATAAAACAAATAGTTATAACCAAGTCAATAGTACTTTTTCATTTTACTTACTCTAAATACACAAATATATTTAGTGAAATTTTCAAAGGAACTCATAAATGCATTAAGATGTGAGGTAAGGGTTAATTAGTGCTCCATATTATCACGTAGAAGCCGTCAAAGGTATGTTCATGCCAAGACATCATGACCAAAAACTACCCTACATCACCCTTAGAAGTGGAAAGGGCTTATGTAGAACTAACTAGGTCAACTATTGGCACTCAAATGTGATGTACAAGCCCTATCTTGTAATATTAAGGATGTCCATCATTATCTATTAGGTGGTGATGAGCCTCTTTATTGGGTAACTTTATGGACCTTCATACACCTCCAAGCTTATTTAAATCAACTCTTCTCCTAATTCGTTACATATTTTGATTATATTTTTGTTAATGAGATGAGTAAAAGTGATATGTTATGTCTAGTGGACTAATGTGCATTGATTGCAGGCTTTTGAGAGTAAATCATGGCAATTTTGGCTAATTAACGATAGGAACTTGAATGGGACAAGGAGGAGATATTATAGGCGATAGATCCTCCTCATTTAATCTTCACTTATTCCAATATTTCTCCATCAAATCACACTAGCTTGGAGTTGCAAGCAACTGAGTCATGAAGATCAGAAGTCAGTCAAGCCAGTGACAGTTAAAGAGCCAGTTCATCTTGATTTTGGGAGCCAAGCCTCCCTAGATTTAAGGAAGTCGTTGGAGACTTCAGTTGTATAAATAAAGATGCCTAGAGCCTCATTAGGATTCAGATTTTTTATGTAAAAGCATTAGGAATTGTCAAGCTGAAGACTTGTGGAAGACATTGTTGTGTAATTTTCTGATATGATAATGAGAATGATAGTTTCCTTGATCCAATGCTGAGTTGACTCAGATGGCTAAAACTCTTGGATTAGGGTTCAACCCTAGCAGCAAAGGTGCCTCTTCTTGTATTTGTATGCTTAGTTGATTTCATAGATTAATGGTTGAATTGTTTTTAGCATTACTTCATTGCATGTAGTTGTGGATTTGATTAGTTTGCTTCCATTTGTGCATTGCTTTAGTAGTAGCTTGGGAAGACAAAGGAATATCAAAAATTTGATAGTAGGTAGCTTTTGCCTCACTCCTCGCTTTAGGGACCTTGGTTTGAGAAAATAAATCCTATGCAGCCCTAAAAAGACAGAATTTTGATTTCTTGTGGAATTTAGGATTTTTTGCTACTTAGGCCAGCATTTTACCAGTTTTCAAGAATAGGATTTAGTTGGCATTTCTGATATTTTCAGCCTTGCATTAGATCTCATAAAGGTTTCACACTATTCTGCAAGTTTTTCCATGCATGAAATAAGCAACTAGATAATGAAATTATGTTTTCTTAGTTGACTGAAAATCTTTCTTATTTGACATGATTCATGGATAAATGCCAATGATCGATGTAGTGTAGGAGTTTCAGCAATGTAGAGAGATATCATGACTAGAAATCTCATCCTAACCTCATCCATCCATGATTATCACTTTTTCCACTAATCCCTCACCAAATTTATCATTACATAAGAACACTTCTCCAAGTTTAATTGAGCAAATCCAACCATCTCACAAACTCTGTTTTGAGCTTAGAAGGAGTCCTAGCCACTCCCTTGCCTCATTTCTCTCACCATTCACCTTCCCTAAGACATACACCACCTTCCAAATCCCTCCTCTTTCTCTCGGTCAGATCCTGTAGGAATACAGGGGATCAGTAGTAGCATTAGGACATCCTCTAGGATGACCTATATTGGCCTTTCTTGAGGCAGAATTGTGGAAAGAGCACCAAGGAAGATAGGAGAAGACCCCTACTTGCCTCCTAAGCCATTTGACCATTCACCATCATCCCTAATCGACTTTCCACATCACCAAGAGGATTTAGCATTCACATTTTCACATAAAAAGGACAAAAAGGAAAAAACAGTTATTGTGCTCATTTACATGCGCAGTAGTAGACTGTTTGGTTATTTCGGATTGCATGCCTAGGGCAATATGATTGTAGACATGTCAACTTAGCCATCTTTTGAAGCAAATCCTCTTAGCATTAGTTAGATGAATGGTGTGTTTAAGCATTTGATATTAGTTTTTCCTTTGTACATTAGACAATGTTTTAGTTAGAGTAAATTTTCCTTTTCGTCATTGGTAATCAAGCTTCTTCTGAATCAATAGAAGGTTGGTTTGAGAAACCATAATGGTCTTACGCCAGCTTGGCAGTGACAGAGAGCATACCCATCACATCTGGTTGTGTATAGAACACTGTCACTTCCAAGTTTGTATGAACCCTAGGTTGATAAAGTAAAGTTGGTAGCCCTAGGAGTTGCAACATTCTTGTTGCAATACTTGTGCTCGTCCCCTTTTGGCGTTGTTTCCGGGGATTTATCTTAGTAAGATGTGATTTATTCTTTCTTTCTTCCATTTCTTATCTATGACATTCTACTATTAGCTTCATTTATGAACAAGTAATTGTAACTCAATTTTCTTTCTTTTCCATTTTGTAAGTGAGATTTCATTCAAGCTATTAGTTTCGATTCAGTTTGTGATTTCAATTCTGCAGTTAGTCTCAAATCTTGAAAAAAACATAAAACTAAGCAAAAAAACTTCTTTCGTTCCTCGTAGGAATAGGGATAACTTAGGGATATTTCTACCAAATACCCCCACCACTTCAAACATCCAACCTTCCCTCTTCTTCGGTAGCTGTGTATTGGAGGACCCCTTAGGCGAACAACCCGATATTTTTTAAGAGTCTACAGGGGGAGAAGAAGAAGGAGAGCCCATTCCAACTGACCTAATGGCTGAAAATAGAAATGACATAGGAGATAGAGAAAGAATTGAGGGTTCTTTTCCACAAATGGATTCAAGCCAACCATCAATTGCCACCCAAATTAGGGGGAATTTTATATCAACTTAACATTTATTAAGAGAAAAAAATTGAATTTAAAATATTTTTTCCTTTGTTAAACTTTTTTTTCCACTCAGTAATTTCAAGGAGATGTTAAATTTCTTTAATACTTAATAAAATTTCATACCAGACATTTATAAAATATCGATGGTAAGAAGAAATTTAGTGTAAACAATAAATGAATAAAGTGAAGGATATTTTTCATTTAATTATTGTGCTTTCTAATTCATTGACATCATGGAGATGTACAATTCCTTCAATATTTGATATGAATTAGAATTTAAAATACATTAACAAAAAGGGAAGATTGGCAAGTATGTATTTTGTATATAAAGGAATTGAAAAAATTATAAAGAATGATTCAAAAATTTTAACGGTTCCTATCTCAGAATGATGGAGATGTGTAATTTTTTCCTTATTTATCTTGGAGTTGACATACGACATGAATGTGTGTGTCTGTGTGTCTATCTGTAGTAGTGTAGATAAATATCCAGATTTCAACTATATATATATATATATAATATATATATATATATATATATATAATATATATATATATATATATCAACGTTTCCAGGATATCATGATCTCTGCGATTGCAGGCCTTGATTCTCCCCAGGCCAACACTATGGATCCTCACGAGAAGGCACAGTCAGACTGGAAGGAATTTGGAGGCCGTGGGGCTCCATCATGGGACCCAAATCCACACAAGTTTTTTCGACCCGATTTCCTGTTCACTCATCCCCAAATGATATTCAACGACTATTATAGAGACTAAGGTTCCTTACGAAACAACTACCCTAATTCATGGACTCCCTTGCAGAAAATGGATATAGAGGGATGGACGGGAAAGGAAAGGGTTTTAGGAACAACAACTTATACCACTCACACACTACAAACCAGAGCTTTTCCAGAGTCATACCCTAGCTGTCGATCTGTTGCCCACAAGATAAAAGCCAAAAATGAAGCTATATGGCCAGAGGTCGAACTGCGCGGGAATGGATCTCAGCTATGGGGCCTGTTGCGCCCCTTTATTCACAAAGGAAGGCAGGGTCTGGCACCAATGGATGGAAGCTAAGAGATACAACAGATCCAGCCAAAGGTGACATGATCCCGAAGGGCCAGACATTCTTGTGAAAAGTACATATTCTACAGATAATGACTGGGACTATGAAAAACGTCCTCCACAAACTAGATCTAGAGAAACCAAGGCAAAAACTGAATACAAAACATAGTGGTGCAATTAGGTTTATAGAGGAAAAGCCAGATCCAACAGATCAGGACCTCAACAAGGTCTTTCCACTCTGCATGGACAAAGATCTGATACAAATCTTCATCAAAATGATAGGGGTAGACACTACTGCATGCAGCTCAGCAAGGGGACGAGTATTCATGAGTTAAAGAAGGAAATCTAGATCCAACTTGGAACCCCAACAAAACACCAAAATCTGATATATATAAGACATAGTCTGCAGGACAACCACACACCTCAGCACTATGGTATAATGAAAGATTCAACCATCATTCTTAATCTAAGGTTGTGTGGTAGATGTAATGGAGTCACTTCAGAAAATATAGGTTCCTTCTATGATGCAGTCAAAGGAAAGGATAAAGTACCAAACAAACTAGCACGAGCATTAGAACTACTAGGCCCCTACGTTGTGGAACAAATATTGGAATCTCCAACGCTTCAAGTGTCTTTGCTAGAGGTAACTGCTCTACACATAGATCTATCCAAGAATGTTGTTATCTATAGATTTAACAGCTTTTGGCCAAAATTTGATGCTCTGAATCAACGGATCTTCTCCTCATGGTCATCTAACTGTGAAATTTACCTACACCCAAAAGGATTTTTTGTAGCTAGATTCAACACAGAACGGGAATGTGATAGTATCATTAATCAGGGACCTTGGTTTTGGGGAATTGTTGGCCTCTTCACCACCCCCTGGTTCCTTAATTTATATGTCAATACTATGAAAGTGTCAATAATGCCTGTTTGGGTTAGGCTTCATAACCTCCCTCTACAATTTTGGCATCACAAAGTTTTAATAGCCATTCGGAATTCCATGGGGAAATTCCTAAAAATGGATGAAGATAGAGCTATTAGGGGAATTTTCACATTTGCTAGAATATGTGTGCAAGTGGACTTGAGTCAGGGGCTACCTGATCACATTAGATCGATCTTCAATAATACTTTGTGGAAACAACTGCTGAACTATGAGAATACATCATTCAGATACAAAGGGTGTGTGCAAACAGAGCATCTCCAATATGCCTACCCACATAAACGACCCCAAAGGGAATAAGAAACAACAAAAAAAGGCCAAAGTGTGGTAGCGTACCGACCCACTGGAAGAAGAGGACATGCAGACATAACCTATAGGGAATCTTTCGGAACTTGACACAAAAGGGATAGAAATATACATTAGGAAGAGAACACCCCAAACACTTAGTTCACTATAGAAAAACCCTGTGATTAGCATCCCTTTTTGCTTCCTTTTTTTGCATCTAGAGCTCATTTTTTGTGCTATTTCTGTCCATTTATCAAATATGGTGCAAAACATGATGCAAGGTTTGCACTGAGTTTTGCACCAAGTCTTACATCAAGTTTAGCACCAGGTATTGTAATAGGTTTTGCACCGGATTTTTTACACCAAGTTTTACGCCAGGTTTTATGCCAAGTTTTGTACCATACATTGCACCATGTTTTGCATCAAGTGTGGCACCTAATTTTGTTCCACCAACTCTTGCATCCTCTATTTCATCCACCTTTTGCGCCGACACTTGCATCAACTTTTGCATCATTTTTAAATCATTTTTTGCATCCGTTTTTGCATATTTTTTGCATCCCCTTTGTGCCAAGTTTTGCATCGAGGTTTTTTTCTAGTTTTGCATCTAATTTTTCATCTACTTTTGTTGCATTGACATTTACATCTTGTTTTTCATCCATATTTACATCCTCTTTTCCATCTGTTATTGTATCCACTATTGCATCCATTTTTCTTGTGCCATAATTTGCACCTAGTTTAACACCTCCCTTTGCACCCTTTTTTGTTTCTAAATTTGCATCCACAATTGCATCCTCATATACATCTAGGTTTTCATCGAATTTTACATCTATTTTTTCATCCCTTTTTATATCCACTTTTGCATCAAGATTTTCATCCGGTTTTGTGTCTCATATTGCATCTAATTTTGCATCAAATTTTGTTGCATCAACTTTTGCATCCTATTTTACATCCATTGTTGCACCCATGTTTATGCCCACTTTTACATCCCTTTTTCATCTTATTTTTCATCTTCATTTGCTTCTTTTTTTGCATCTATCATTACATCCTCTTTTGTTGTTACACAATTTGTGCCATGTTTTGTACTTACTGTTAACCCATGTTTGCTTCCAATTTTGCATCCATCTTCACATCCTCTTTTGCATAAAATATTGCATCTATTTTTGCATCCACTTTTGTGTTGGGTTTTGCGTCTCATTTTGTATCTTCTTTTGCATGCACTCCCATTGAATCCATATTTTGCATCCAATTTTGTTTCTCGTGTTGCACCCGTGTTTGCATCCACTCCCTTATAAAATCTTGTCTTGCATCTAAGTTTGCATCTTTTTTTGTGCCTATTATTACATCCACTTTCTCATCCACTTTTGTTGTCCTATGATTTGTGCCATATCTTATGCCTATCGTTGCAACCCACATTTTCTTCCACTATTGCATCCACATTTGCATCCTCTTTCGTGTCCAAGTTTGCATCAAATATTGTTTATGTTTATTGCATTCCATTTTGAATCTACTTTTACATCCACTTTTGATTTGTCCAAATTTTCAACTAATTTTGTGTCCACTATTGCACCCACGTTTACATCTGTCTTTGCATCCAAGTTTTCCTCATTTTTGCATTCAGGTTTGTATCTTTTTTCTTTGTACATTCATTGTTGTATTTAGATTTGTTTCACCACAATTCATGCTAATTTTTATGCCTACTATTGTTCCCATGTTTTCTTCCACTTTTTCATCCATGTTTTAATCCTATTTTGTGTTCAAGTTTGCATCAACTATTGCATCTACTTTTTCATCCACTTTTGTGTCAATTTTTTTGCCTTGTTTTGCATCTACTTATGTTGTGTCCACTCTTCATCCAATTTTACATTTATTTTTACCCCCATATTATTTTTTCACTTTTGCATCCCTTTTCCAACACACATCATATTTTTTGCATTGATGATATTTCTTATGACATTGAAAATTATGAACAAATGATGACAATGTCAATAATTATAATGATGATGATAATGAAGATGATGACAATGACATGAATTGTGATTATTATGATAATTACAATGATGATAAATATGATGGGGGTTACAATGACAATGATGATGATGATGCGAATGGCCTTGGCCATTCTTCCCAATTTTTAAATGTTGTCATGGTCATAATCATAATAATTATCTTTGGCATTGTATTCCAAGTCATCATAATCTGATCATCATTATCATTATTTTAATCTTGGTCATCATCAACAACAATAATGACATGAATGATGATTATGATGTTCATGATGAAGATGACAACAATTATGATAAAAATTATATTAGTTATGATGACCGGGATGATGAGAATTATAATGACGATGATAATGGTAGTGATGATGATTATCATCAATCATATATAACAAATAAAGTTGTTATTTCTCTTGCATATATCATGCGTACTAAAAACCCTTTTTGAGCACTCATAACATTTTTTGGGTTGATGATATTTCTTACGATACCTATAATTATGAATAATTGACGACAATGTCTATAACGATGATGATGATGATGATGATGATGACATGAATGGTCATTATGACGATAATGATATGATGACAATAATGATGACGGTGATGGCAGTGGTGATGGTGATAATGAAGGTGATGACCATCCCTCTGAACTAGGGAGGTACTCATAATGAGACAAAAAAGTACTCTCAAGTTGAAATATTCATATAATAAGGGATCTAGATTGATAAGCGTCAATGATGATTTACATCATCATAGCCAACATTGTCAAAATAGAAAGGCCTTGACTAACAAGTTTATCTCTCCATTAGATCAGAGCACAATGTTGAGAGGAATAAATTTGGACACCACTGCCTCTCTAGGAACTTGTCCCACTGGGATTTTCACAAGGTATGTCCTCACATGATCATTTCCTAATCCATTATCATAATATTTGACACCAGGAAATGTCAACCCGCATGACTATTCTTACCTTGGATTAATGTACTTGACTTATGGCGGTTAGTCCTAGTCAAAGTCCAAATTCTCAAAGAATATTGGTCCCAGATGTTTATCCAATCCACAATTCTCCCTACTGGTGTATTTATTAGGCTGATGACTGTTTGTCCTCACCATAGTACATGACACATGGATAATATGGTGTCACCCTCACTATCTCAACAAAGAGGACACATCAATACAACATAACATTTTGTCAAGAATACCCATCATCTTCATAAAGACTAATATCATTAATTTGTTTTCATCACATGATGCCTTTATGATTAAGCATCCATAGATTTGTGGCAAAATATTTCACCCTTTTTCATTAGTGATGAAACAAAATCAAAAAGTGAAAGCCAAAATCAATAAAGATACACTATATTGATTTATCGAAGTCTAAACTCTAAGGTTGGAGTGAAAATTCATGAAATTTTTATATCTATGAGTTGTGCCAAACTTATGAAAACCTTATTCCCTAAGTCCTATATATAAGAAAAAGAAAAAGAAAGAAAAATAAGGCCCAATGAAAGGTAACTCATGTATTCACTCCCTATTTGGAAAATATATGAATATATACACTCCTAGTTACACTTGATCACATGTTTGTGATGGTTAAATCATGAAGTCCTCCTTTCCGCTTGCATTTTCAATTCATTATTTAACCACCTAATTGAGGATCTTGGGAATGTTTTTTTCCTAAGGGCTTCATGTCTACTCTTGGTTTACATATGCCACACTACTGTCAATTTATGTGACAGAGTGAATTACATAAGTTTGTGGAGTTATTAGAATAGTGTATTAAGTTAGTCACTACACACACATGTATTACATCTCATTGATCCACATGTGTGGGTTGGAGACTCATTGCTTGACAACTTTAATGGAGACTACTTTATAGCTTTAATGGTATAGCTTAGAAAATATCTTGTTAAACATTGTGATTCATCCTTTTTGTTTTCCTTGAGACAATTGATAATACTGAAGTAACTCTTAATAATCCATGGATATGGGGAGTATAAATTACTTGTGCTAGAAATAGAATTGAGAAATATAGGTTTTCCATTCGTGGTATTGGAGTCATAGACATTGGATACATGGTAGTAGTCCTCGATGTCAATCAACTAAAATTGTATTGTCATAATGCGAAAAGAGGTAAACATATTGGTAACCTTGATGTCTTGATCATTTCAAATCATTACCATTCCACCCAAGTATCTCTAAGCATGAATCACTACTACTTGGAAATTCCTCCCCCATTTGCTAATTATATGAGGTAGAACCTCACTTTATTTTTGTTTCTCATATCAACATTATTGATGGGTTCTTTGTGTACCATTTCTCTTGTAGGAGTCTTTGTTTTCCTTTATTATTGAGGGCCCTCATGTTCCATGAGACTATTTTCATCAAGAATTTAGACAGAAAGGAAGTATAATGTGACTAAAAAACACAAGTCTCAAGATTTAAGTGCTTGGACAATTCCACTTCATGACTCCTATATTTCCTTAACCTGGGACTGAATGGTGAACTTGATGATCTTAAGTGAAATTGGTCAATGAAAATCTAAAAAAGAGGTGAATTTTGACTTTATCACATACAATTTAATATACTAAAAGAAATATCCATAACAATTTCATCATTCAATGAATCATTAAAAAAAATATCGAAAACAATTTCATCAAGCAGATGAATCATTGCATTATAAAATACAATCTATAAACCTTTCAGGAATGTTTTGCTAAACCAAGCTCAAAACACGACATATTTAATATTAATATTTAACAATAATATGGGCAATAACAGATTTTGATAAATTAAATAACATATTATGAAGCCTAAAAAATGTCACTAACAGAAAACTATAAAGCATGCTACTAATGGAAGTGACGACTCAATATCACCATAAGACAATTAATCTATTAAGACCAAGATTAATAGGGACAAATATCTACAAAGGACAAAGGAAAGCCTATTTTAACTTTATTGTTTTATTCGGTTCAAGAACATTTCAAGATAAAATGAAGAGCATAATTAGTTTTATTGCATTAAGAAAACCCAAGCACATTCTATAACTTAGCAAGGAAGAGATGTATCATACCCATCTCAGTGACACAACACATGCCATTAAGTTACTTTTTTATATATAATTTAAAATCCTATTATAAAATCAGAAATTTAGCATGAATGGAATGTTAAAATCTATTTTTATAAAAACAAAATATAATTTTTCTTGTAGAAAAAGATTACCAAAAACTAAATATACTTTTTTGGAAAACAAAAAAATACTAAAACTAAATATATATTAAAAAAAAATAAACATAAGCAAACTTGAATTTGAATTTGACACTCTTGTTCACTTTCGGAAACTCATATGGTGGAATGTGATCTCTTTATCCTCATATTTAGCTTTTTCATAGAAAATAAAAGCATACAAAAGCGCGAAAGAGCCATAAAGCATGGGGAAAACTTTTCCTAAGCACAAAAGCATCTAAAAAGTGGAAAAGGCCATTTTTATATGAGGAAACATTATTCACCCAAAAGATTTTTCCCAAATTGGACTAATGAGGAATTGGGAAAATATTCATGACCTTCACTTTCCTATATATTGAAGGCTTGGCCATTGAAAAAATGATGGGAATTCTTGTATTGTCACACTACTGAGAGAGGGAGAGTTTTGGAGCTAGGAGTTGGGGGAGGTGTTGTTGCAACTACATCTGATTGTTGTATCTTTCCTCAAACTCCTTTATTAATATAGATCAGTTGTTCTTCCTTCCATATGTTTCTATTCATTCTTTACTTATTCTATTTAGCTAATGAATGTATGGGACTTTGGATTATATTTATTTATTCAATAATATTTATATGTTTCTAATATTTTTGATTATCAAGATATTATGTTCTGAAGGTTTCTTTATTCTCTCTCTTATGTATAGGACCAAGTTTTTTGATCTAGCTAGGAGGACTTCCTAGCTATACTAAAAATGCCAAGAAGACCTGCATGTGAGGACTCACAAGATATCCTTCTCTTTCTCTTAATCTATTCTCTACATCCTGATCTACTAAGAATCTTGAGCCTTCAAACAACCTTTCTCTTATTTGGTCTATCCTAGGTTTCTAGGATAAACTGAGAGGGTTTTATGTTCATATGACCGTGCATTAAATCCTATAGAAAAATGATATTTAAAAACTTTAATATATTTCACTATGTAAATTAAATTAGTAAAATGAACCCATAGAGGGGGTCATAAATGGAAATAAAAGTAAAACTCTAAACAAGAAGTCAAAAGTGGATTTAGCTGTGGATGCAAAATTGGGAGTAGAATTGGATGTTAAACTAGCCATTAAAACAAGATGCAAACAATGACACAAAAAGTGTTTTAAAGTAAAATTTAAAAAGCGTGGAACAATAGACACAAATAAGGGAACAATATAGAGCATATGAAAGGATACCAAATTTGGTGCAAACAAGGATGAAAAATTGGGTGCAAAAGGGATGTAAGAAAAGACACAAAACAAGATGCAAAATGGGACTAAAAAAGTGTGAAACCAAGGATGTCAAAAATGATGCATAACTATATGAAAATTCAAACTGAAAATCTAGGTTCAAAATGACATACAAATGTGGCACAAAAAATGATGCAAATTTCAATGCCAAAAAGGATGCAAAATTAGATACCAAAAAAGATGCAAATTGGGACATAAAAAATGGTGCAAAATTGGAAACAAAAGAAGAAAAAATGGTGCAAAAATGGGCATAAACATGGCTCAAGTTTGGGTGAACATTGATATGCAACATTGGATGTAAAATGAGGTGCAACAAATAATTCAAAACTTATTTCAAACACAAATTCAAAAGTGGATGAAAAAATGGCTCAAAATTGAACATAACAATAGACAAAAAATGGGATGCAAAGGTGGATGCAAAATATGGTTCAACATAGGATGCAAATTTAGACGCTCAAAAGGATGCAAAATTAGATGCAAGAAATGGCGTTAAAAATTATGCTAAATTGGATGCAACCAATGATGTAAAATTAGATGCAAAATATGGTGCAAAATAGGGAGATAAATAAAATGCAAAAGCGGATGCAAAAAATGGTGCGAAAATGCATGAAAATTTTGGCACTAAATCAGATTCAACATATGGTGCAAAATTGGATGGAAAAAATGGTTTAAAAAAAGGCAGAAAAGCTGGCCCAAAAATAGATGTGAAAATAAGTACAAAATTAGAAGCAAAATATGGCATAAGACAAGGTGCAAAAATTGGGACAAACTAGATGTAAAAAAAGGCACTAAATTAGATGTCAAAGATGGTGTAAAACTCGATGCAAATTATGACACAAAACTAGAAGCAAAGAATGACAAAAAAGAGGTAGAAAAAAATTATGTAAAAAATGGCACAAAACTAGAAGCAAAACCTACTATAAAACCAAATGAAAATCCTGGTGCAAAATATGATGCAAAAAATGATGGAAAATTTGGCGTAAAAAAGATGTAAAATTTGGTGCAAAAGAGGACGCTTTAAAAATTGTACAATAGAGCCATATTTAGTGCCAAGATGCTCATCCCAATTGAGAAAAAAATGTACTAAAATCTGGTGCTAAATCTGGCGCAAATTTCCTGTTTTGTTGTAGTGGTTGGAGCCATACAACACGAAACAACAACAAGAACATCAACTGGAAGCAAGTGGCATCAAACGAACTCATGGATCCGAAGGATCAGAATCTAAGAAAGAATATCCAATGAACAGATCGGAAAACTAGCTAGCTATTATTGCACCCTCTCCCAACTCTAGAGGTTTGCGAAGAGTGGAGAAGAAGAAGGGCCGAAAAATATAGGCTTGCTGGAATTTATTTTTTTCTCTTTAGTAATCCTTTTTGTCCTGTTACTAGAAGCTCACAAGTGAGGTTTTCTGATAACCAAACCTTGTGAGACTCTAGGGAAGAGTGCTAGGGGCCCCATAGACCCTCTCTGAGCCTCTCCAACTTCTTCCAAGCATTCCTCTTCCTTGGTCCACTCCTGCACAGTGAAGCACAGTTCAAGTATATGCATGTGAAAATCGACACTTATTCAAAAATACAAAAAGATAGTTCTTTCAGATTTTGTTGTAGACATAGCTTAGATACATGCATTTAATATTCTTAGAAGTTAATGGCATCCCATTTAGTAGCTTTCATCTTCCTTCTTACATCAGTAGGACTAGCTGGTAGAATTAGGGTTTGCTAAGGTTTGCATTCCTCCTTTGCTTTGAGTTTATTTCCGCAAGTAGATTAGCTCCCCTTCGAGTTAGCTTTCATCCATCATTTACAAGCTTCATCTGAGAGCTTATCAAAGTTGGCTAAAGCCCTGGCGGACTTGTGCCAGCTGACCAA
>APFE030940029.1:0-22899 GCA_000404065.3 Pinus taeda
GAGCTCAATTTGGAGTTGAGTAAGGCATTCAAAAGTTGACTGCAACAGCACTCTGCCTTGAGGCAGCCTCATTTGGCACATTTTGACCAGTCTTGGGAAATTTGATTTTTGACAAGGAAAATGAACTCCAAATTAAAAAATTCCAGTTGGGTTGGAAATTAGACTCAAATATCTCTCCAACGCGCTTTCTTGCGCCTAATTTCAACACTGGGAAGGCCTCCAAAAGCCTCCTACAAAATTCACTATGTGGCGCGCGGCGCGTTGGGCAGGCGTGCGACGCATCAGAGGCGCGCGGCGCGTTGGGAAAGTTTTCACAGTGTAAAAATACACTGGCGCAGTGCATCAAAGGTGTGCAGCGTGTTGGGCACGCGCGCAACGCATACAGCCAACAAGCCCAAAAACTTCACAATTTTGCTCCAAAATTGCCCAACATGCTTGGATCATCATTTGAGCTACATGTTTGATCATCTTATAAGCTTTGCATGGATTAATTATGACAAGTTATTCCAAATCAAGCATACACCTTGTTTCAAACACCATGGAGACAGACAGATTCATCATACGAACAAGACAGTGATTCCATCAATGAACTGCATGCACCAGGAAGACACTGAAACGGAGTAAAAGGCAAGATCGGCTCTGAATCTTGGTCAAAGCTTCTTTGGCTGAGCATGGCACTTGATGAGGCACCTTCAGCCCAAATTTAAAGGAATTTGGAGACAATTTTGTCATTTTGAAATTTTTGGCTTGCAAAACAGATTTTTCAGCTCAACACGTAGCGCGTCGACGCGCGCGCTTATGATTTGGACACTTGCTGGAGGAAAAATTTATATTTTTGGGTTTTTCATGGTAAGTTATGCATGCTCAGCTATTTCCAAAGCATTTCATCAAGTTCTGGATGATCAAAAGGGCCAAAAACACCATGAAAATTACCTTTCTGCCACATTTTGCACCAGCAGGGAGTACTTCCGGGAGAATGCACTTTTGGAGGGGAAAATGGACACCAAATATGAAAATTCCACTTGGGTTGGAAAGTAGACAGGCAGAGCTTTCCAACAAGCCAATCTGAGCTCAATTTGGATGCAGAGAAGTGCCTCAAAATCAGGTTGAAAGGTGCACGATGTGTAGAGCTCAGGCGTGCGGCACAGAGAGATTTTTGGTCAAATTTTCACCTTCCAGCTCAGAATTTCGGCCAGTTATGACTAGTTTCACCTCTTGATGTGATGTTTGACCTAGCTTGATGTAATTTGATGTGTATGATGTAATTTTGGCACATTTTTACTTGTTCTAGAGGATTCATTCACTAAAAGGTGAAAATTAAATGAATGAATTAGTTTCCTAGCATATAGGGGTAAGTTGTTTGACTACCCAGATTTCAGTTCCTTGTTTAGAATTAGTTCAAACAACTCCTAGAATGATGAGATCGACCCCTAGAGGCAAGGAAAGGGGTTAGGATGGTCTATATGATGTAATTTCTCAATCATTTTCAGAGGTTGGAGTGGTTGGACACTTGGGATTGCTTTGGCATACTATTGTACATATTTTCTCTGCATTTTTGGCTAAGGAAAGACCAGGGTTTCGCAGCACTGTTTGGGATCCACATGGCTTTATGTTTTGATGGTGTGATTCTTTCAGTAATTGTAAGTTGTTATGTGTATCATTTTCCTTCTTTCATCTTCTGCAATTGAACAAATGAAGTGTTAATTTAGAATCCATCGATGGTTATGCTCTGCCTTTAAGTTTATTTGATTTTCCATGTTTTCATCTGTTGAAGTAGAATCCTTGAAAGCTTCTTGCTCTCCTTAGCTCCTCACCAGTCTGATCTACCCTTTCATTCCCTTTGAAAGCATCAAGACAATCGCCTACCTTGCCCCTAATAGACCTCTGCAAAAACTGTGCCTCATCCCCAAGCCCAAATTTGCCTTTCCCATTATTTTCAACAAAACCCTAAAAACTCAAATCAAACCTTTTTACTGCATATCTAGCCTAAAATTAGCTTTTGTTTAGTCATTTTGAGCCTCATCGATTATCTTTGCCGAGATTGACCTGGAGAGAGCCCTCTCCTATCCTCGTAGGGCTAGCTACGAGGCTGAGCATGGTTTCATGTAGCCTTGAGTTTTACCTTATTTCAGCCTAAGGTAGATTTAAGCGCTAACATAGTGGCGACCATACTAGGGAAGAACTGGTTTGCTTGTTAGTGTTCTTTGATTTATAGCTACAGACGGAGTCTGAAGTCACCCCAGGTAGCTTTCGAACTGCACATTTCTCTGCGAGTGCATAGTTGATAAACGTTGCTTCAGTCGATCTCCGATCTAGCTTGTAATCGTAACACTTAACTTATAAATTACCCCAGTACATGTATCAAGTTCAGATTTGATTGTTGATGGTGGACAACGATCAAACACTGGCAAGGCTGAAATCATTCACCTGGTGACTCTAAATCATTTTTGAGATCAGATCCAAAGATTCCATGGAGGATGATCCCAACCAGCAAAAACATGAAAGGACAACATGGACAGATCAGGTATTCAAGTTGGAATTTCATCCAAGACATTTTATTCTTTGTCATATATTATTTCTTCTCTTTTCCCAAGAATGTCAAGAAGGCTTTGCAAAGTATACTGTATTTGAGAAGAGATCTTTGGCCTGCAGTTGATTCTTTCCCTTTGAAGATTGTGAATACCAAAGATTTGCATACCTTTGAGCTTGATCAAGACCTTTCTTCTAAATTTTGTGATGACCATCTTCAAATTGATGAGCTCCAAGAGACCAAGACTGATTCTATACCTGCTGTACATACCCCTACACCTTGTAAAATTCCAGATCGGTATAAACCTTTTGTTTTACCTTCTGTTCTTCATGCTTTCCCCAAAAACTATGATCTATACTTGTCGAGGTTTGATGGTGAATGTAAGAATGTCAACGCTGAGCAACATGTGCAGAATTTTGAGTCTTTTCTAGAACTTTTTGAAGTTGATAGAGAAGATGTTAGTATAAGGCTTTTTGCTCTTTCTTTGCAAGCCAAAGTAAAGAGTTGGTTCAAAACCTTGCCTGATGCAAGCATTTCAGATTTCTAGCAGTTTGTCAAAGTTTTTCTCGATAGG
The DNA here is from genome assembly GCA_000404065.3 of Pinus taeda. NCBI lineage: Eukaryota > Viridiplantae > Streptophyta > Pinopsida > Pinales > Pinaceae > Pinus > Pinus taeda. The sequence continues at coordinate 3,105 of APFE030940029.1, forward strand.
TGGATGATTGGACAGAACCTTTTCTTGATTATAGAAGAGTATAACCATCGAAAAAGAGTGCCAGGGGAGACAGTACAACAATTTTATGCTAGATTTAACCAAGTTTATTATTCAATGCCAGTTGATATAAGACCTTCTCCTAGATCTGCTCTCTTGCACTACCCGAGTGCCTTTGATTCAGAAATGGAGTTTCAACTGAGAGAAAAGGATATTGCAACACTTCACAAGATGCAGAACAAGGCAGTGAATGTAGATGCTCATTTGCTGATCTTGAGGGCAAGGTTGAAGGAAGAAGAAAAGAAGAATATTTCAGAGTAGCTGACACTTTCAAAGGAAAAGCTTGATCTTTTCGTAAATGCAGTAGAAGAGATGGTGCGGAAAATGATTGCAAAAATTAAAGTGACATTCAAGAACAAGCGGCTGACCCAAAACATTTTGTTGTTGATCCCAGTTGTCATAGTGATTGTTTTATAGATCATTGTGAAGAAGAGAGAGTTGTTGATATGATGTGTATGTTTGATGATGAATTGCCTCAATTTGATCAGTTTGATGATGATTATGTTCTCCAAAAAGAAGCTAATCTTGCAGATGAATCAATAGCTAGTTTGTGCGAGGAGGAAGTTCAGTTTCAGTAGCTCGAATACAGTGATCAACCTATGCATATCAGCTATGACAATGATGAGGAAAGTGCATCAAAGTTTGAAGTAAGTGAAGGATTTTGCCATTTTATTTTGATTCTTTTCATTTCATCAGAGATAACTACCATGCAATCAGAAATAAAATGTCAACAAGTCTTGATTTGAATCATCTTGAGAGCAATGAAAATTTTGTTCAAGACTTCTCATATTCAGATTTGCAACCCCCGAAAGCCATTGATTATCAAGTTGCCGCTGAAGACTTGGAAGTGGACACACATGACTTAATGATTCAAGGTGACTCTGTACCATTCTGTTTTGAATCATTTCAGTTTTTGAAGGGTAGATTGCATAGTAAATCTTCAAATGAACAGCCTATAACAAATCAGTAATCTCTCAGTGTTAATGTTGAGGATGAGACAGATAACAAAATTCTTGAGCAGCCTATAGCATCAGATTTGCATCCACCAAATGAAATTGAAGGGCAGATTATAGATGAAGGTGTGGAAGATGAAATACATGATTTGATGATGCAGGAAGATTCTATACCCTTTTGTTTCGATGCATTTTAGTTTATAAGCAGAATCTTCGTAAAATCTCTCAAGAAAAAAATGAGCAGCATGTAGGCAATCATGTAATCACATTGGAACCAATAGAAAATGGTTTGCAGCAGTCTTTTCAAGTTTTTCATGATCCAATAGCTGATGTTTTGGATGAGGTTTGGAGTCAACGTCTTTCTCCATTGACTACATGTGAGCTTGAAAGATGTGCTGATATGAATTTGATCCGGCAGCCGGTTACTTTTTCATTTTCAGCAGAGGTCTCGTTACAAGGCTCAGATCAAAGTTTGCATTCATGGTATGAGGAAATGAGAAGTAATCCATTAGATGAGCTAAGTTCCAGTGTGCTTGAATTTCAAGATCCTTATGCAGTGTTTTTGGAGGCGGATAGAGGATCTATATCATTCAGTGGATCTGTTTCCAAATTGTCAGGGGAGTTGTCTTTCAGTAGTTCTCTCTTGTTTTTCATAAGTGAGCACTTGCGAAAAATTCAAACAACAGATGGAATACTTACTTGGTTGCATTAGTTGTTTCATTTCACTTGATCAGGTGATGAATGAAACTGTTAGAGTAGGTTTTGATGAATAAGCTCCACTTTGAGCATCATTTCCAATTTGTTGGTTGTGTTTAAGTATCGAGTCAGTTCTTAGTTGAGTGAAAGTCAATTTGTGTTGCCAAGTCATCAGTTTTCAGTCATGCATTTCAGTTTGAGTTTTTGACTCCATTGCCCAATGGATAAGGTGTTGGTCTGCTCTCCCAAAGATCTACCATTCTTGGCACCTCCAAGGAGCTACCATCCCCATTGGAGCCAATGTTAGTGTCAGCCTTTGCAGCCTTCCTCCTGTGATCAAACATGCTCTTACAAGTGATTTTAAGGTGTCAAAATCAATTTTTTTCGTTTCAGTGAGTTTTCAAGCAAAATTTGGTCACTAGGCATTAGGTCTAGGGTTTGTTTTCACTCCTTTCAAAGTTGCCCAAATGTCGTTCCATGTCACCATTCAGCTGATTCTATCACCATTCAGAAGGTTGTTATCATCATGTCAGGTTCCACTGGGTCATTTTACACCCTGTTCATGCTTTAGTTGTGCCTAGGTAAGGTTCATTTCCCTCTCCTAGGGTTTTGAAGGCAATTTCTCTTGGATGGCCAAATCAACAACAAAACTTGTATCCTGATATTCATACTCTTTCCCCTATCATTAATGTATCTTATTAAATGCTTCCCATCACCGAGATCCCCCAAATTCCTCATTTTTGCACAAACCCTAGTTTCTTGCCACAACTTGGCAATTTTCTAGGCTAGGCCTGTGTTTTGCTCTTTTGGACCCTTTCCCCTCACTCGATCTCTATGATTCCACTTTCCCTGGCTTCCTAACATCCCTCCCTACTTCCAAAAATTTTTCCAAGAATTTAGAAGCCCCTTATCCCCTTCATTTCGCTTCATTTCGACAAACTCGCTTGTTTCACACATATGGATAAGTTTCACTCAAAAGATGTTCCAGAGAAATAAAAGAGGAATTTTAAAAAACTGAGAGTCTTTTTTGTCCACAACAAGCCAAGGAAGAAAAACCTCCTTCACTTTTTACACAGGTGTCATGGTTTTAGAGAAATGTCAAAAATACAATCGCCTCGGGAGAATTGATGCACCTCTGAAGTGACCTTGGGGAAATCAAGCTTTCTTCTAGATTGGTTGGGAAAATAACTTTCTTGATGAGTCAAAGGATAACTATACAACAATATATTTACAATGAGCTATCATGAGCTCAATTTTGAGTTGAGGAAGGCATTCAAAAGTTGACTGCAATAGCACTCTACCTTGAGGCAGCCTCATTTGGCACATTTTGACCAGTCTTGGGAGATTTTCGTTTTGACAAAGAAAATGAACTCCAAATTGAAAAAATCTCATTGGGTTGGAAAGTAGACTCAAACACCTTTGCAACAAGCTATCTTGCGCCCAATTTCAACACCAGAAAGGCCTCCAAAAGCCTCCTGCAAAATTCACTATGTGGCGCACGACGCATTGGGCAAGTGCGCGACGCATCAGAGGCGCGCGGCGCATTGAGCAAGTTTCCACAGTGTAAAAATACACTGGCGTGGTGCATCAGAGGCACGTGGCGCGTTGGGAAGGCATGCGGTGCATATAGCCAACAAGCCTAAAAACTTAAAAAATTTGCTCCAAGATCACCCAAAATGCATGGATTTCCATTGGTACAAGTAGGTTGAACTTCATTCATGGTTTTTCATCCAAGATTAATGGTTGGTTGTTGATGATGTGTATTTCATGAAGCTTGTGTAAAACAATCAAACCCTACCTTTTAAATACCTCCAAGAAACTTTCTACTAGGGTTTCCATTCATTGTTTTGTCACCAAGTTCACTCCCTCATCTTCTTTGTCCTTTGATTTTATCATTCCCTAAGTTCCCCCTTATCCCCTAAAATCACTAAGCCCATGCTCCCAATTCCCAAATCACTTATTCCTAAGTTCTATTATCCCTATTCCTAAACCCTACCATTCCCTATCACTCTCCTTCTCTTATTCCACTTGTAAAATCATCAAGTCCCCAAACAATCAAGTGACTGTCCCATTGTCTCCACATTTCAGACAAATAAGAAGTTTTAAAAAGGGCAAATTTCACTCGGTTACAATCCTTGTTCCCATTGTCCTATTTCTCCCACAGTATTTTCCCTTTGGCACACATTTGGCACATAGTTGGAAATTGGAGATAATGACACCAAGTTCTCATTTCTCATTTTCAAACAAACCAAACATACACTTGACATACACATTGCAACACCATGACTGACAACAACACATCATGCAACCAAGACAGAGATTCCATCAATGAACTGCATGCACCAGGAAGACACTGAAACGGAGTAAAAGGAAAGATCGACTCCGAATCTTGGCCGAAGCCTCTTTGGCTGAGCATGGCACTTGATGAGGCACCTTCAGCCCAAATTTCAAGGAATTTGGAGAAATTTTTGTCATTTTGAAATTTTTGGATTGCAAAACAGGTTTTTTGGCTCAAAGCGTAGCGCGCTGCACGCGACCCATAAGATTGGAAGGTCCAAATCACAAATGGCTTGTAGTTTTGGATTTTTCATGATGAATTATACATTCTCAGCTATTTCCAAAGCATTTCATCAAGTTCTGGGTGACCAAAAGGCTCAAAAACACCATGAAAATCATCTTTCTGCCACCTTTTACACCAGCAGGAAGTACTTCCGAGAGAATGCACTTGTGGAGGGGTAAATGGAAACCAAATTGGAAAATTCCATTTGGGTTGGAAAGTAGAAATCCAGGGGTTTCAAAAAAGCCAACCTGAGCTCAATTTGGATGCTGGGAAGTGCCCCAAAAATAGGTGGAAAGGTGCGCGGCACATAGGGCTCAAGCGCGCTGCGCACAGGGTTTTTTGGCAAAATTTTCATCTTCAGCTCAGGAAATGAAGCTAGTTTGACCAGTTTTTGACTTGTGATGTGATTTTTCACTCCTCTTGATGTAATTAATGAAACATGATGTTATTTTGACACTTAGTTACTTATTTTAGAGGATTCATTCACTAAAAGGTGAAAATTAAATGAATGAATCAGTTTCCTAGCATATAGGGGTAAGTTGTTTGACTACCTAGATTTCAGTTCCTTGTTTAGAATTAGTTCAAACAGCTCCTAGAATGATGAGCTCGATCCCTAGAGGCAAGTAAAGGGGTTAGGATGGTCTATATGATGTAATTTATCAATCATTTTTAGAGGTTGGAGTGGTTGGACACTTGGGATTGCTTTGGCATACTATTGTACATATTTTCTCTGCATTTTTGGCTAAGTAAAGACCAGGGTTTTGCAGCACTGTTTGGGATCCATATGGCTTTACGTTTTGATGGTGTGCTTCTTTCAGTAATTGTAAGTTGTTATGTGTATCATTTTCCTTCTTTCATCTTCTGCAATTGAACAAATGAAGTGTTAATTTAGAATCCATCGATGGTTATGCTTTGCCTTTAAGTTTGTTTGATTTTCCATGTTTTCATCTGTTTAAGGAGAATCCTTGAAAGATTCTTGCTCTCCTTAGCTTCTCACCAGTCTGATCTACCCTTTCATTCCCTTTGAAAGCATCAAGACGATCGCCTACCTTGCCCCTAATAGACCTCTACAAAAACTGTGCCTCATCCCCAAGCCCAAATTTGCCTTTCCCATTGTTTTCAACAAAACCCTAAAAACTCAAATCAAACCTTTGTACTGCATATATAGCCTAAAATTAACTTTTGTTTAGTCATCTCGAGCCTCATCGATTATCTTTTCCGAGATTGACCCGGAGAGAGTCCTCTCCTGTCCTCGTAGGGCTAGCTACGAGGTTGAGCGTGGTTTGATGTAGCCTTGAGTTTTACCTTATTTCAGCCTAAGGTAGATTTGAGTGCTAACATTGTCCTTCAAGTTTGAGATCCTCTTATTAGTGTCATATGTGGTCCTCTATTACTTGAGCCTTTACATCCCCTTTCATGGGTGATGTGATGGATGGAGAATGACATCCATAAGTGCTGCAAATTGTAACATTTTTTTTATGATGTATAGAAGCATGTGTTGTACCACCATTCCATCAAGAGAAACCATTTGACCCATTGTGTTTGTTTATTAGATGCAAATCAATGTAGGTATATTTTTAAATGCTTATTCTCAATATTACTTTTTCCATCAGATTGAGAATAGTAAGATGAGTTGTGAGCAAATTCATTACCAAATAATAAAATAACTCAATTCAAAAATTTCCAATTAAATTATTATCTCTATCACTTACAATAATATTTTGTATTCCATGTAGCTTTTAGATTGTTTCCATGAAACCTTATACCATTGTAGTTGCTTTAAAATGATGACAAAGAGAGAAACAATGGGCATTCCTTTCCATTCCTTCTACCAATACCGTAATGACACCCTTTCCTTTATATTTTGTTAACCTATAGTAAAATCTATTGAAACTTCTTGACACGACTCACTTAGTATGGCTAATCACTTATGGAGCCTTGGGGTCCTGATTATTTCTCCCTTATTTTGTTGACATAACACACATTTGTCCAGAAATTTTTCACATCTACTTTAAGACCTTCCAACAAAAAAAAAATTTATTTCTTGATCCTATGGTATGTGTTCAAGAATCTTTTTTGTCCTCCTATAGAAGAAGTGTGTAATTATGAGAGGACCTTCTATTTGAGTTAATAATCATTACATAAGTATAAATCATCTAGATACCAAAACAAATCATTTTTCCACATAAATTTTTCTACTACATTGGGGTCCTCTTGTAGTTGTTTAATGATCTTGCATATATTCTCATCTTATTGCCATTCTATCCTTGCTGCTTCCACCTACTGAGATATTTTAATTGAAATAGTGCATAGTAAGACATTTAACTTTCCTTGAGAGTGCCTCTACCACTATATCTTGTTTTCCCATTTTGTAGATAATTTAAAAGTCATAACCCAACATCTTTGTGACCCATTTTTGTTGTTCTTTTGAAGATAGTCTTTGATCCATGAAGTACTTCAAACTATCATGATTTATTTTTACTTTGAAGTTTCTTCTTATTGGTATGGATGCCATTTCTTAACTACATGTAGTATGACCAAAATTTATTTTTTCAAATATAGGTGTAAGTAATTCCTTTCATTTAATTTCATAACTTTAAAAGGAAAGGGGCCTTCCTTCTTACATTAAAACTACACCAATGCCATGAATTGAAGAATCACATTCCACAATGAAGGTTTTTGTGAAGTTAGGTGTCACCAAGATGAGAGTTATACACATAACCTCTTTAAGTTATTCAAAAGCTTTAGTTTCTTCTTCAGTACAAGACAAATTTTCCTTCTTCAATAATTTTGTGAGAAGTTTTTCTATTCGACTATAATTCTTGACAAACTTGTGATAATATCATGTCAATCCTAATAATCCTCTAAGTTTCTTTATAGTGTTGGGGATTGGAAATTCCCTCATAGCTTTGATTTTGTTAGGATCCACACTAACACCCACATGTGATACAATATGATCCAAATATTCTGGTTCTTGAACTCCAAAAGCACACTTAGAAGGTCTTGCATATATATGTTTATCTTCCAATAGTGTTTATAGTTGCTAGCAACATTGTAAATTCTCTTGCCGAATTTTTTTGTAGATTAGTATGTCATCAAAAAATACTAACACAAATATTCAAAGAAAGGGTTTGAAAATAGAATTCCTAAAGCTTTGAAATGATGAAGGCACATTTTTAAGTCCAAATGGCATAACCAAAAAACTCATAATGATATTCATGTGTTCTAAATGTTGTTTTTAGAAAGTCTTCTTTCATTGTTCTAATTTGATGATATACAAAACAAAGATGAAAATTAGTAAAGAAAATTTCTCCAGGCAATTCATCTAATAATTTATCAATGAGAAGAATAGGAAACTTATCTTTGATTTTCATTTTTTGTATTTGTCTGTAATATGGACACATATGCCCTAAAGAAATTTTTTATAACCATCACAACTTGTGAAGAGAAAACACTTTGACTAGGCTGAATGATGCCTGCCTCTAACATTTCTTGAATCATATGCTCAGCCTCACTCTTATGTGCATGTGGATACGTAATGTTAGCTGGTAAACTTTCATGTTGAAAATGAATAGCATGGTCATGATCTTAGGTCGCTGGAATACCCTTAGGAACCTCTCCAAATACTTTAGAATGATAGTTCATAACTTTTTGGAGATCCACTGGAGGAGAGGATATAGATGTTTGAACATATAAATAACACAATTGCACAATTACACCTTGATGTCCATTTTTTAGTAATTTTTCATGTTGTTAGAGCTTATCACTTTACTAAGTTTTGCTTAGATACTTCTACGCTAAATTTCCTTTCCTTATAAGAAAAAACTTATTAAAAGATCTTGAAAAATAACACTATTCCTAATGATTATAACCATTGGACCCTTAATACGACATCAAAACCTCTCATTTGGATTTAAATCATGGAACTAACCAACAAATAATCCCCCCATATTTAGCTTAATATTATGACACTTTTGTGAACAATTTATGGTACCTCCATTTGCAATAATTACTTGAAATTTTGGTGTTGGCTATACAAAGCAATTGAGAAGCTTTTACAATTTGTAATTGATAAAGTTATGGGTACTTCTTGGATCAATCAATATTTCTACCATTTTTTTTTTAGATATGTCCTTCTATCTTGATGGTTTTTGGAATACTGATGTCATGCAATGCATGACAAGAGATTGTTTTAATAGTCTCTTCTAGCTTTAGATCTTGTGAAATTTTCACTTCTTGATCTTCTTTATCTTCACATTATATGTAGAATAATATTTTTCTAACTGCATCTATGCCCCTTACTAAACTTTTTGTCACAGTTGAAACATAATCTCTTTTTGTCAACCTTGCCATTTTAAGAGAGGGGACATGGTTTTCTCTATAATTATTGGTGACCAATTTTCTAGTGGCCATATTTTTACTTTCAACTTTCCTTCCTAGAATAAATCATAGTCCATATATTTAGGTTCAAAGGGACGTACATCATGTTGCATGTTCGCATTTAAAGTTCCCATAAATAGGTATAACAAATTATCCTCTAAAATATTCTTTACTTTAATATTCAACTTTTGGAATTGTTGACTGTGCTTTATAACTAGACCTTTTTTCAACGATTTACAGATTGGTTGAAGAATGTATTGGTCTTAATATCCCCAAAATGTGCTACCAATTCCTCTAAAAAAATGGACCAAGATATAGCAGAATCCTTGTTTGTTTCACAAAACCATTGATACCATATATGTTGTTCTAAAAAAAAATGCAATATTTACCTTGTGTAAGAATGTCACTTGGTGTAGATCAAAGTATTTCTCCATCTGAAATATCCATGTTATAGTATCATTGCCATCAAACTTCTTCATATCAATCCTCAGAATAGAGTAGTTCCTTGTTGTTGTCTTAAAACCCTGATGATGTGGATCTTAGATTGAAATTTCATGATTATGGTTCTGTGATCCATTATTTGTGTTGTCCAATATGATATCATACATTAGGAGAATTTTGAGGTCTAAAATGGGCCTCCTAATAAAAATATACAACAAAAATAAACTTTATAAGAGCCAATAGGATTCAAGATGATGATGTCAACCATGGGGGATTATTCACCATTTTTTGAGTAAAAAGGTAAAAAGATTAAAAAATAATAAAATAATAAAACTACATTTTCAACTTGTATTTTCAACTTATATCCCTACGGTTTTACTCAAATTTCGAGCAGGAGTATCCATTACATGCAAAATTTAATTCCTCATCCAAGGAGTACCCATGTTGGTTACTTTTGATGGACCCCACTACATGAAAAATGAGAAATAAATGAAACACGTGATTGCAATCACATTTTTCATGTGTTTCTCATTTTTTCATATAGTAGGGTCCATCGAAAGTATGCAAGATGGGTACTCCTTGGATGAAGAATCAAATTTTATATCCAATGAGTAGTTCATATCTATATTTTAGTAAACCCATAGAGAGATAAGTTGAAAATACAAGTTGAAAAAATAGTTTTTTATTTTTTCCCTCAAAACTTTGATGACGTAATCTAATCTTATTCTATTATTTCCACTATTATTTTATAATTTCCTTAGGAGGCTCATTTTAGACCTCAAAATTCCCCTAATGCTCTACATATGAGATTTATTCTCAACATAATTATTCTCCTTATGTTTATGATTTCCTTGTATCCCCACATCCCTTTTATGGATATATTTTAATAGAATGTTTTGTAATTATTTTATTTCTCCCCTAATGGATTTTTTCATTTCTTTCGTATTCCATCCATCTTATATATTCTTTCTTATTTTTTCATTCATCTTTATTTTTATTTCTTCCTTATTTTCATTCATATTCTTTTCTATTCCTTCCTTATTTTCATTCATTTTATTTACCATTTCTATTTTAAGTATTTCTTGAAAACCTGATAAATCCACTTTTTTCAACATATTAGTATCAATTTCAATAACGTTTTTCTCTAATTGAGATAACTTAAATTATAAGTCCTCACTTTTTTCATGAGTCAAGAATGAGACATCAATAGATTTAATTGGTGTTGTATCTTTCTTTGAAGGCATGTTGGAAAATAATAATAATAATAATAATAATAATAATAATACTCCTCTTTATCAAAACCTTTAGCCACCAAAAAAGGGAAATCTTCAAGTCAAAACAATAGGTCACTTGTAAGTTATTGTACTTAATTTGGAGAATCTATGATTGGTTAAAGTTTTTATTGATATATATCTGATATTTGAGTCATTTTGGATCTAAAACTTTGTTTTTTAATACTCTAATATGTATTTTCTACAATTCCATAGGTGTGAACAAAATTTGATGTTCCGAGTGAAAGTTATGGTAACTTTCCCAAAACTTGTTTATTTTTGGCCTCTTCCTATGAGAAAAATTGTATAGTTTCCAAATGTTCAATTCTTCAAATATAATATTAAATTTTTTACCTAAGGTACTTCTACATATATCTTTAAATCCTTAAATATTTCATAGTATAAAAATCCCCATAAAGAATATATAGAAAAATTATCAAGCTCACCTGTTTAAAATTTATTTAAGAGTTGTTTACAAACCCTAATTTCCACAACATATAAAAATTAATGTATAACATTTCTCCTTAATATTGTTTAAGTTTCATTATTTGGAACCTTCTAAAAAGACTTCATTGCGAAAATTCCAAACTAACCCATTTGAAACTATCTTTAGAAGTGTTCAAGACTTCAAAATTCCTTAAAGCATATATCTGAAATTATAGAAAACGAAGATATGAAATTTGAATTAGGCATTCATCAAGATTTCACCTCAATCTATTCCAAGTTTCATAGTTTAAAACCTCATAGGAAAAGAATATAGCAAAAGTGATGAACTAACCTATTTTAGACTAATTTCAGGAGCATCCAGAAACCCTAATGTCCTTGGAGTATATCTATGAAAATATAGTGAACTAAGATTTGAAATTTTAACTAGATATGTCCTGATATTTCTCCTCACTGTTCTCCAAATTCCACCATTCAAAAGGTCAATTCTTTTTTTTTTATAGTGAAAATGCCAAAATAATATTTTAAAGTAGTATACCTTGGGATCATGAGCTCTAATGCAAAATGTTATGAAGCATGTATCTTAAAAATGATAAGAAACCAATAATTGAAGTCCTCCTTGAGGGAGAAACATCCTTTTACAATTAAGACAATATGTGATGATACTAAGACTAGGTTTCCTTTATGTGTGTGTGTGTGAGAGAGAGAGAGAGAGAGAGAGAGAGAGAGAGAGAGAGTGAACATGCACAATTATGATAAAATGGGACCATGAGAGTGTTCTAGCCTACATAAAAATATAACAACATAAATGTAATCATTCATATCTAGGTCTTAATAAGGTGTTTTAGAGTTAACATGGGGCTTATATATGGTTTAACAAGATAAGACTTCTTATATGGCTTATGACGCAATTAAGTAGTGCCAACATTCATCCAAAATTATGAGAAACTCTTCTTGCAGTTTATGTTTTTTAAACAGATTTTGCATAGTCCCTTTAATAGATTTAGCATCCATGAATCTAGAACATGGTAGAGCTTATATTCAATCGATGCATATGAAATTTGGTATGATGAGCATGATACCAAATCTATTTTCTCCCATGATACATCAACATTCACTTGAGTGCACAATATACTCTGATGGTACAACATCATCTTTAAATTAAACTTTGGTCACATTTCAATGGATTTAGAATTTACAAAATGACACCTACATAGGAATTATAACCAATAAATTTGTATGAAATCAAGTATGTTGAGTATGATCACATGCTCAATTTTCACCCAGCTATCACCCAAAGTCATTCTTCAACTACACAACAAAGTTCAATCCCAACCCAACTAAAAACACACTAAAGAGGTTGCAATGATGAACAAAAATAACCATAACCATATTTTCATCTTTGAGACTTCATCAAACCCTCTAGAAGAATGAAAAATCAATAAGGAAGAAAAATGCATCAATAAATGGATTATAGTTTCTATTTGGAAAGAAAGAAAATCATTTTGACCTTTGAGCCTCCACTGAATCTAATTGAAGGGGAAAAATGCATGGGGATGTAAAATGATTTGCTAAAGGAGTTGGGCCTACTACGTAGAGAGTGAGAAAGGTTTTTTTTTTTACCTTTGGTCCTCATGGGCCTCCAAATTAGGCATAAATTAAGGCCCATCTGACCATCCTTCAACACATTAAACATCTCTTTTATGCATTAGATGACATATTTTTAGCTTTAATATGTTCATTAGGAAGGTTTAGAGATAATTGCATATTTATGCCTAATATTATTTATTTTTATAGAATATTGTGAGAATATTGGGTAGATTATGAAGATTTGGGGGAGGATATAATCTAGTGACTTTCTCCCTACTACAAGAGGACCTATATTGGAGAATAAATGAAAAAGATATGATGAAATTATTGCACAAATTTTGGAGCTCCAGTGATTGAGAAAGTATAGGAATGTGTTCCATTTCATTCAATGCAAATTCCTAGTGTTGAGAATTAGATCCACTTTTTGAGGGATTTTGGAGGGGGAAGTTTCCTCCTTTAAAGGAGAATTCCTCGTCATCACTTTTTATCAGTACCAATTCGAATTTTTCTCTAGCGGCATGCATTTCTTAGTCTTCTTGTGGAGAAAACTTGTTCTTTAGTAGCTCCACTTTCATTTCTAGTAGGGATGTACGTGAATTGATTCAATAATGAATTTTGATGCCATTTTTAGCTTCTAAAGATTGGTTTCCTTCATATGACTTTGAGTTTCCTTAGGCTTGGCCATTCCAGGAGCCTCGGAGCCCTCTTGTACAATTTAATTATTTCCTTTGAAAGTCTTTTTCACTTGCATCTCATATTTCTGCATTTACCATTCATGCCTCTTTTGTTGTAGGTTACATTGGTTAAATTATTGAAGTGACTTGTTTTGCAGGTTATTTACAAAGTCACAAAATGTTGAAAACACAACAAGAAAAACCTAATTTAATTTTGTCCTTGAATTAAATTGGGAATAAGAATGTAATTCCACATCTCATGAAAATTTGTATTAGTTAACTAAGTTAATTTGACTTAGTTGGCTTAGTTAATTCGAGTTGAGGGTCTAACTTGAGTCATGTAGAGTGTCTCCTACATTATAGGAGCCTTGTTTGAGTTTATTTTGAGTTGTAATTAATTAATTTAGTCTAACTGAGTTAAAGTTAGTTAAACTAGTTCCAACTGTTGGAGAAACTAGTGGGAGGTCTAGTAGTATGGTGTTATCTACAATGTAGTGTGGTGCTTCATGCAATGATCAACCAGTAAATTGATGATTCACTCATAATTAACTCATGCATGTAATATATAAGAGCTACATAGTTGAGATTAGAGTTTAGGGACAATGTATTATCATTTGTATAATCATTCAATTGGACAGGTGCTGCATGCAGTTAGATGAAGGCCTATGAGGATTGGGCAATTCCAATTGGTGAATTTCCCTAATTAATAGGGGGTTAATCCCAAGGGAACAATGCAAGGAAATAGGGACTTGGGAAAGTAGAAAATTGGTTAATTATTGGCTTGGGCTTGTCTAATAAGCTGTGAGACAGATAGAGATAGTGCAGAGGTTGCTCAGGCTCCGGAAAAGAATTGTAATTATACCATATTTTTTGGCTAATGCAATATATAGATAGTAGGGATTTTCAGCTATGGATTTCCCCAGGAAGTCATTATGTAATGTGTTTATTGAATTATTTCTCTTGTGCTTCGTGATTTTGCAATCATTTATTTTTTTTGCTGATGAATAGAGTAGATTCCAGTCTATTATTTTAGTATATTAAAATTAGAAGTTTGAATCTATAGGGAATTTCTATATGGTATCAGAGATGAAATCACTATAGAAGAGGAGAATATAATTTTTTATTTTGCAGGTGAAATCAAATTTTCACTATCGTACTTCAGAGCTAGTAGGATGTTGTTCTATAGACTACAACTGGAATATGCCCTTGAGGGTATTTCTAACTATATTGCTTGGAAGGACAGAATGGAGGCAGTGTTGGAGGACAAATGTCTAAAAGAATTCATAGACAAAGATATTCCTAAGCCAAATGATGCTCAAGATCTGGCAGAGTGGATAAAATGTGTTGCAAAGGTAAGAAGGATTATCCTAGAATGAGTTCACGATCATATTGTCTTGAACCTCCATGGTAAGGAGACTCCATATGAAATGTGGAAAGCCTTCAAAAACATGTTTCAAAACAACAATGACCATGGGAAGCTGATCCTGGAGGATAAGCTCAAGAAAATCAAGATGGAAAAGGGCGATTCAATACCAAAGTACTTGACCAAGTTCACCTAATGTCTAGATGAGCTTGGAAGTGTTAGTGTTACTATTGTTGAAGATGATTTGATCATCCTAACACTTCTAGGCCTTCCCAAGAGATGACATATCTACCAAGACAGTAAATGGGAGGGAGACGCTACCAGAATGGGAGTGTTTGTGGTCCAACTTGATGCAAGAAGATATTCGGTGGAACACTAGAGATGGATCATCATATAAGCATGATGATGAGGATAATTTTTACTTAGATGGGAATTTGAAGAAAGGGAAGGGTAATTTATACCATTCTAAATCAAATTCTAGTGAGGGCGACAAGAAGAAGGACATGCCAAAGATTAAATTTTTCACTGTCGCAAGCTGGGGCACTATGCCACAAAGTTTCCATACATGAAGGGTAGCAAAAAGCGCTCAAGAGGAATGGAAGGTGAATCTCTTACTTCACAATTAAAGATAGATTCAACCCTCATCACTTCCATGGTGACATCGGTGATGGGTGGTGTGAGGTTCTGGATAGTGGAGCCTCATTCCATATCATCGGCAACAAAGAATTCTTAATTGGCTTGGAGGAGAAGGACCTCCAAATTCACATCTAAATTGGAGATGATGGGAGGTATAGGGTGATTGACATCGATATTATTACCTTTTAGAGGGAGTCAGGTTCTCCTCTCACATTAAAAGATGTCATGTATGTTTCGGGCTTGAAGAAGAATTTGGCTTTAGTTTCCATGTTGGAGGGTCATGGCTATGATGTGATATTTATCAAAGGAAAGGCTTTCCCTCATCACAAAGCATGAAGACAAGTGAATCGAATCAGGTTTCAAATGAAGAACCTCTACAAATGAGATGTAGAAGATTGTGCTACTTTGAGCATAAAAGCATAGAAGGTGTAGAGCCGATACATCGGTGAGTTGTGGCATAGAATATTGGGTCACTTTCACCATAGATCTTTGAAGACCATAAAAAAAATTTCTACAAGACTTCCCGAGGGTACACTAGAAAAAAGAGACACACGAAAAGGGTGTACATTGGGGAAGTACACCAAAGCTACCTTTAATGATAAAGACAGTCGATCGCAAGTGATCGTTCAAAGAGTTCACTCAAATGTGTGTGGACCATTATTGATAGCCTCCATGACCAAGCATAGGTATTATGTAATATTTGTAGATGATTTTTCTCGTAAGTGCTAGATTTTCTTCATGCAGAAGAAAGATTAGATGTTCACTAAATTTTGTGAATTTAAAGCACTTGTTAAGAAAGATACTGGTAGGAAAGTTCAATCTCTTAGGAGTGATAAAAATGGAGAATATGTGACAAATGAATTCAATAAATTGTGTGCTAGAAGGCATTCAACAAGAGTTAATAGTGACCCATAAACCAGAGTGGAATGGAGTGGTGGAAATGAAGAACAAAAGTGTTGTGGGAACTACATCGGCAATTTTACATGATCATGGCCTACAGTTGCACTTCTGGGTTGTAGCATGCAACATAATTGTATATGTGTAGAACAGGAGTCCTCATTGGATTCTCAAGATGAGTACACTAGAGGAATCTTTTTCAGGTAAGAAACTAGATGTGGCACACTTCAAAATCTTTTGTTCATCAGTATATTATCATGTTACCAAGGATGCAAGGAAAAAGCTAGAACCAATAGTTGAGTTGGGCATATTTGTGGGGTACACTGATACACCTCACAACTATTAGGTGTACCTTCCATCTCACAAGATGATAGTGATTCGTAGAGATGTGAAGTTCGATGAAGAGAAGGCCATAAGATGTTCCCTTGAGAGGGAGCTTCAGTTTCATGGAGAAGAGGATATTTTAGCTCCAAAGGAGGAACCTCAGTATGATGTGGAGCAACCACATGTAGAGGATAAGAGAGTGGAACCACCCATTCATGCAGAGACATCCAAAGATGGGAGGAAGTGCACCAGAGAGGCTAACAGATTGATGCATGATGCTAGAGAGAATGTGGGAGCATCCACATCATAGTGCAGGAAGAGGAGGTCACTAGATCAGTACACTAACTACATGGATCCCATGAGCGAGAGTTTAGAGATTGAACCATCCTCATTCGAAGAAGAAGTGCATAAACCAATATGGGTTGATGCCATGGTTGAGGAGTATGTCTCCATTATCAGAAACATTATTTGGGGAGTTGTCCCAAGACCAACAAACAATTCAATGGTGAGTTTCAGATGTCTTTACAAGGCAAAGCAAGTAGCATATGGGAGTGTGGAGAAACAAAAGGCAAGATTTGTGGCGAGAGGGTTCTCTCAGGTGGAGGGAATTGATTACAAGGAGAGCTTTGCTCCAGTAGCAAGGTACTTTTCAATCAGATTTATTCTAGCACTTTCAGTGCAGATGGGATGGAAGATACATCATATGGACATGAAGACAACATTTATTAACAGTGTGATGGAGGAAGAGGTGTACATTGAGCATTTGGAAGGAGTTGAGAACTTCAACAGAGAGTCACATGTGTGCAGACTCAAGCGAGCGTTGTATGGATTGAAATAAGCAGCCCGTGCCTGGTACACTAAGATTGAAAACTATTTCACCAGGTTGGGCTTCACCAAAAGTGAAGTAGATGCGAACGTTTACCATACTATGGTTAAAGGTAAATGTTTGATTGTAGTATTGTATGTCGATGATTTAAGTCTAACAGGTGATGAGAATTTGGTAAAATCTTGCAAAGAGGATATTACAAGAGAATTTGAGATGAAGGACTGGGCTCATGCATTATTTCCTTGCTATGGAAGTATGGAAAGGAGATGAGGAATTTTTTGTTTCTTAGGGCAAGTATACCATTGAGATACTAAATAAGTTCCACATGGAGAGAAGCAAACCCATGGAGTCTCCTTTAGCAAGAAATTGGAGGAAGGAAGATGCTACTTCAGGGGAAGTAGTGGAGGCTACTATTTATAGGAAGCATGTGGGTTCACTTATGTATTTGGTGAATCCATGACCAAACATATTTTATGCAGTTAACCAACTTAGTCAAACAATGGTTAAGCCAACCAAACTCTATTGGAAGGCAGTTAAACATGTGTTGAGATACCTCAGAGGCACCACTTAGTTTTGTATTTGGTAAAGAAGAACATAGGGAGAGAAGCTTCAAAGCTTCACATATGTAGATTAGGTAGGGAGTCCATCCAATAGGAAGATAAAATCAGGGGGAATCTTCAGTATTGGGTTAGTAGTAGTTTCTTGGTATAGTAGGAAGAAAAGATTAGTTGCACTCAGTTCAACATAAGCAGAGTACATGGATACTAGTCAAGCAACTTGTGGGGCTATATGGATGAGGAAGATACTTGTTGGATTATTTGGTCAGTAGATGGATCCTACAATGATTTACTGTGACAATCAGAGTTGTATCAAACTCTCTGAGAATCCATTTTTTCATGATTGGTCTAAGCATTTGGATATTCGGTATCACCATTTACGAGATTGTGTGTAGAGGAGAATCATGTTGCTGGAGTACATTCCTACAAAATAACATGATGCAGATATTTTGACAAATTCTTTGTCAAGATGCAAATTCAATTTTCATAGAGACATGATCGAGGTAGTAGATAATCCCTTTGTTGGTGAGAGGGAGTGTTGAAAATGCAACAAGAAAATCCTAATTTAATTTTGTCCTTGAATTAAACTGGGAATAAAATTGTAATTCCACATCTCATGACAACTTATATTAGTTAAATAAGTTAATTCAAGTTGAGGGTATAACTGGAGTCGTGTATATTTTCTCCTACATTATAGGACCATGGTTGAGTTTATTTTGAGTTGTGATTAATTAATTCAGTTTAACTGAGTTAAAGTCAGTTAAACTATTTCCAGCTTTTGGAGGAACTGGTGGGAGCTCTAGTAGTGTGGTGTTGTCTGTAGTGTAGTGTGGTTTTTCCTACAATTATCAACCATTAAACTAATTATTCACTCATAATTAACTGATGCATGTCATATCTGAGAGTTACCTAGTTGATATTGGAATTCAAGGACAATGTACTATAAGTTGTATAATGATACGAATTGTACAAGTGGTGCATTGAGTTAGAGGAAGGCCTATGAGGATTGCAAAATTCCAATTGAGGAATTTCCCTAATTAATAGGGGGATAATTCCAAAGGTAACAACACAAGAGAATAGGGACTTGGGAAAGTAAAAAATTGGTTAAGTATTGGCCTAGACTTGTCTAGGAAGTTGTGAGACAAATAGAGATAATGCAGAAGTTGCTTAGGCTTGAGAAAAGCATTGCAATCTTCTCATATTTTCTAAGTAATGTAATATATAGATATAAGGGGGTTTTATTTGTGTCATTCCCCAGGAAATCATTGTGTAATGTGTTGATTTAATTATTTCTCTTGTATGCTTCGTGATTTCACAATCATTTAATTGTTTCCGTTGATGAGTAGAGTAGATTTGAAGTCTATTGTTTTAGAATATTACAATTAGCAGATTGAATCTACAAGGAATTTATAAAAAACCATGATGTAGCCTTAGAACAACTTTGAAAATTCATATTCATCATTGAGCTACTTGGATTGGTCTACTAGTTCAAAGATATAGAATTTCTAGAAATCCCTCCTAGAAAAATAGTAGTAATTTTCTGATATTTTTTAGATCATGTTGATGAGCTTAATATGAGTTAATTCCACTTGTATTTGATCATAAAAACATTCAAGTTAATAAAAAATTTACCCCATAGAATTTTCACTTGATTAGGTTAGGAATTTGGTATGTTAACTAGCTCACTAGTTCTTGAATTTCCAATTTTTAGAGTAGCAATTTCGGCTATTTTTTAGCATGTGTTAACAAGGGTATTTTGGACTGATACCACTTTGAATGGAGTCCTATGAAATCCTACATAAAAATAATAAAATCCAATCCCATTTTCATTTTATTTACTTGGGCTTTCAACAAGTTATCTCCTCTTATAGAAAAACATGACATCATGTAGCACCTCCTATAACACTCCTGTAGCACATGTAAACTTGACTAGATTTGCTCTAAAATATTGGTTTTTGACTCTTAGGATTCAATAATTACCCCTATTCTATAAATCCATGGTTGGGAAAGAATAAATACCACTTACGAATTTCCCGTTTACAAAGAATATTAGGCCTATTTCTTTGAATTCATGCTCTTAGGATTTCAATTACAAATTGTTGTTCTTGCATAGGATTAGTTTCTTT